>JALIZF010001933.1:1775000-2035535 GCA_029948255.1 Telmatactis stephensoni | reverse complement strand
ATTTGAGAAAAATATTATGGTAAAATCATAATAAAACACGGATTTCCGTGACAAGTTTGAGCGAAGTTCGGCAGCGCAAAAGCGTCGCTCATGACTGTCAATTTGAATTAAAAACAACAGCTATTTTTTAAGTATTTACAAATATTTTCACACAATATTATTCCATGGATTATTGAGTGGTCGTGTAAATAAACATTGAGCAATCCATTTAGTTTTTCTACAAAAAAAATGACTTCTATGCTCGACTCATATAGATTGGCGCGCAAGCGATCTTCTGCGAGAAAGTGGGTGCACTTTGATGTCGCCTCACTCCTCAACGAGCACGGTGACCCCCATTTTTTATTTGCTCTTTGAACTTCTATGATGACATTATCTCACCATGCGAAGTATGAAGGAAAAACATGGTAAACTTTTTTTCCCGCGAACGTCCTTAAGTGCCATCACTCTAACAATGTTGTAAATAGTGTGATTATAATAAATAATAAGGTAAATTGAGGTGCGCATAAATTAATGCGAATTCTTGAAATTCGCCAAGAATTCGCGTTAATAGCATGCATTGTTAATTTCCTATAACAAGGTAAGGCCCCAAGCGTGATGACGTTTTGATATACCAGATTCCTTTTCAATTAGCTTTTGTTCGTATTCTCGAAGGAATTTAAAATTTGGATATGAAAGGTTCTTGCAAAGGATTCTAGTATAGAATCATATGTGAATTGAGTTTGTTTGATGTGTTGTTCTGTACCATGCCATGGCCACGAGGGACTTTTCTCCGGGTTCTCCGGTTTTTCCTCCCTCAGCAAAAATCAACATGTGAGTAAGTGGTAGTGTGTGTGAGAGTACAGTGTCCCCCAATTAGTGCGCAAGCGCTAGAGGACTTGGACACTTAAATAAACAGTTATTTATTTTTTATAGGGGTCAAAACGTTATCGCGCTTGTCCAGATTGAAGATTTTAGCCAGGGCCTACTAAGTACTTGGTGTATGCAGCATTAGTACGTGTATCAATATGACACATCTATTAATATGCAGTCTATTTGATAAACTTGCATGGGGATACAGCTGTACATACAATTGGTGTTGTATACACTAGTACTTACCCAGGGCTCTAGCAGCTGGGAATTTTATCTGCGCATGCGCCTGAAAAGCCGAGAGGGAGTAACTACTTCTTCCCACAAGTATCCGTAAAATTACTTGCAAAATCAGAGAAATTGAAAATATCGTTCGTTTAAGTAAACGGGGTGCTATAGTTATCAGGTAAAAAAGTAAAAAGGTAAAGCACTATATTTAACGTCGGAAGTTCCTTCAGCTAGAAGCAAAGCGAGAAGCTGGTCTCCCAGGAAGCCGACGGTGCGTTCAGGTCTTTCGCGTTTTCATGATGAATTTTGTATCGCATTTCACTCGAGGAAAAAATTGCCTCCAGCGCACAAGACAATGTTGGTATTATACAACTATTTTGAAAGAAATGACTGTGAAAACGGCACCGCACGGTCACGGCACGGTTACGGTAGGAATTTCGCATGTTTTTATAGACAACACGGCACTGACACAGCCACGGCACGGCGCGGTCCGCTTCACACTCATACGAAATCTGCTTTACTGACAACTGCACACACGATAGAATGGCAGTATTGCTGGGTTTCATCCATTCCTTTGGGAATTCAAAAGACAATAAAGCGATAGCCATGTTGGATGAACAAACAAGTAACGCTAATTAATGAGAAATCTTTTAAGTTCATCCAAGATGGCTGCCGTGACGTCACATGCAACCCAAGAATTGTGCTTCAGTCCACGAGTAGTCTAAAAACAGAAATTACAAATTGAACACAAATGCGATTTGATGAATATAGGACATCACATTGAACGAGGTACTTTCCAAACAGTAACAAAATTGCACGAGCCGTAGGCGAATACATCTATTTCACAAAATGTTGTCGGGCGAGGGGCTTCAAGTCTACGCGACTAGACTGCAAAGGACTATGGGTAGTTGAAAACATTCTCTTTTTGCCTTGGTCTTTATTTTAAGAATCAATGAATAAAGGACTTCGTTGCATTAGCTCACCACAAGCTGGTTGAAAATTGTCGTACTGATATCTATTTGGTTTCATGGTTTTTAGTAATTCCTACCCATACTCCATTTCGGGTGAGTCGCGTAGATTTGAGTCTATTTGCCGACAACGTTGATTGAAATAGGTATAAATTAACACTTCTCAGCCAATCAGATGTGAAGAAAGTTTTGCAAGTGTATCATTAAACCAAATGACCTTCGGCACAAGTCCTTAAAGCATATAGCTGGAATACTTGAATAAATTCGCAGTTTCAATCATTCTCTCCAAAAAAGGTTAAGAAGCGTTAGCCATGCTGGATAACGTACAACAACTCGCTAAAGGATTTCTTTTTTGAAGGCCATCCAAGATGGCTGCCGTGACGTCACTCGAACACATCCCACAATGCATTTCTGCCATTAGCATATCATTACCATACTTTTTACAAGACAACCTTTTAAAAATAGCTGTATATGAAAAGAAAACTCCAAGTTATCAGTTCATCCATTCTATAAAAGTGTTGGATTTAATTATTTGACTAAAATGTGCAGACTTCCATAGGATCATACGCGCTCCTTCAATACAAAACATATCTAGAAACTTTAATTCACATATTTATAAATATCTAAGAGTCATTTTCATTTACAGCTAATTGCACAAATATTGACCCTCTTAAAATCATTGGACGTAGAAGCCTAGACGAAATGAATAATCTAATTATTTTTAAATAAGCACATAATACACGTTATAAAACAGTGACATACTCCTCAATTGCTAAGTGGACACTAGTGCTTGTCTTTTTTTACACCTATGTGATAAATACAATACTGAGTCTGCGTATGTTGCTTATGCTTATGCTAATGTGCTAGTGAAAACCAGGCTTAACTAGTACACTTTGTTTCATTGGTTAATGAAAACCACTCTAGGAAACAAAAGAATTAGAGTGAAGTAGTGCTGAATAAACTAAAGTGCATTCAGTCATGCACGCGTTTGTGAAAACCGTTCTAAAAATCCAATTAGTACTAGTGTACCAATGAGCCCTATTGGTCTCAGCTTCTATGTTCTATGATTGCAAAAGGGTCAGTGTTGGTGCAATTAGCTATACACTTAAAGTATATATATCCAATAAAGTTTTTACTGTTGGTCTATTTGACCATCAGTAATTCGAAGATGGAACAAAAATGTGTTAGATGCACAAGACGAATTCAAGGCTGACGCCTCTTTAATCAACCAGCAGTAAAGCCAACGATTGACAGAAAGTCCATTGCCATTCTATTAGCTCCAGAACTCCATAAGGTCCAATTGCGGGAGATTCACTTTTATTGCATATCTCTCACATTGACTAGTTCGAACAATTTGGTGTGTGTGCCCGGCATCTCAATGTTCCACCAACTTCTCCACCAAGTTCACCACCAAATTCTCCAATTCTTAATAAACAGTAGCTATTGTTGAATTCTAATACTCGCTCCATCATAAGCGTTTAAGACAAGTTATCGGTAGCAAATGTAGATATTAAGCTCTTAATTTTTTCAAGTTGGGCGTATTCAGCTGGAGTTAGCATATCGTCGTTTTCAGCATTTCTATTTGCTCCTGCTGATAATAGATCTTCAATGATATCAATCTGTGCTGAACTAGTACTTGCACGCTTACTGTCAGGGTCTTCCTTGGTAAATGAAGCAATGATGTGCAAAGGGGTACAGCTTCTATGGTTCGAAGCATCAGGATCGGCACCCGAATCAATCAACAATCGCACAATTTCAGCACTTGGGAGTTTACAAAACTTTTCGATTTCTTTATCGCCGTGAAAAGTGTCCTTAGAAACGGCGAGATGAAGGATTGTATTCCCACCTTGGTTGATCTCTTTCTCCAGTGAAAGGAACTTCTTGATGTGCTTTGTGAATCGACGCTGTTCCTTCCTTGAGAGGTCCAGCTGCAAAACCACTGCAGCATAGATAAGTACGATAAGCTGAGTTTGCTCAAACTTCAGCTCTTTCTCTCTGTCTACTTTGCTGCTTTTTCTTGCAGTATCCTCAGCGCCATTTTGTAGTTTCTCCGTATCGGTTATCAGGTAGCCATACAGCTCCTCTATGTGCGAGAATGCCGGGACTTGTTCTTTGCGAACCATTTCAGTCATAAGTTTGCCAATTCGGTACAACTGATCAAGACAGTCATAGCCATTCCTTTGATCAATTCTAGCTGCGTACTTCCACAGTTCTAAAGCGTCTTGGTATCGTCCCCTGTCGGCTAGACACGCCCCTCTGTATCGGATATGTAAAGGTACCGACAAGTTCTTTGTTCGAAGAAGTCTTTCCCGGACTATGAGACCCTCCATATGAATGGCATGAGGGTTGGTCTTAATAGCTTCAAGCTCTTCTGGTGTCTGGCACTCAAATCGATACCCATAAGCCCTGACAGGGGGTCGGACGAATTTGTGAAGAACATCGCTGTCAGGCTCGTTGTAACGATGTTGCATCGCCGTCCATAAAAGCTTGTACGCCTTGTCAGCGTTGCTCTTATCGGGATGGTTCGCGTAGGTTGCTCCAAGGAGCTCCAAAGCTTCAATAATTTCGTATCTTGTGGTTTGAGGACGAAGAACTAAGTATTTCATGATGTCATCTTGGCAAGAATTGCAGGCTAATTTCAGGGGGGTCAAGCCATCGTCGTTAACCAGCACTTGTGCGTCTAGCTTTAATAAAGTCTTGACGACTAGTAAATGACCTCTTTCTGCAGCGCAGTGTAGTGCAGTATTCCCTGTAAAAAGACAGAGTTTTTCGTTAATATGGTTGAAATACATAGTCAATGTAAAAATGCGCAAAGAGTATAAGAACTCAACAGCTGCTATTGTTATGCGGCACTTTATCTTCTCCATATTAAAATATCTTGGTTTTAAGACTAAAAATACATCAATCTGTGGATAGCTTTTTTCAAGATTAAATATACGAAGCTCTATTTTGACCAAAATTTCTTCTGTTTTAAAATATCTTATTGAATCACAAGCGCTCCTAGTCCAGACCCAGGACTCATTTTAGACCGCTCGCGCTCCGCCGGGTAAATCAGAGTCCAGAAGAACTTGTACGCGCATGCGCAGATGTTACCAGGTAGACACTTGTCTGCGAGGCTTTTTTATCATAATAGGCAACCATGCGCAAAGGCGACGGCAGCGAATATGGCATAAAACAATGGTCTAAATTACATGATACAGTACTGCACGTGAAAATGAACACAGCTGACAACAAAATAAGTCATGACAAGCAGAGGTTTGTGCAAAACTACAATCCAAAACGTCGAAAATCTACATGGCTGAAAACCTGAAAACATTTAAAGTATGGTATAGTTCAATCTTTTGTTCGGCCAGAATCAACACAGCTTTACAATTATCAATCTGCCGAATATCCAAGCATAAATAACATAACAATGGGCAGAAAGAATATTTTTATCCATGTTTCTAATTGATACATTTGGCGCATGCGCATGAAAGTACTTTTGGATTCTGTTTTGCAGAGTGGGCAAAAAGGAGGCCTGGGTCTGGACTAAAGCGCTCGAAACAATAACGCGCGCAAGATTTTGAGCATGCGCAATAATAAAACTGGATGGATTTCTATTTCGATGACATCACGCCGTGCGCGGGCGATCTTCCTTGGAAAGAAACTCCAAAACTACATGGTAAATCTTGATTTTACACTAACTGTAGAAATAACTGTAATACATATAAACTTGGTACAACATAATTTTTATTGCGAAAAATTGAACTTTTGCAATGTTCAGAATTTTTATGGTAGAAAATCGAAAGTTTGCAATATTTTAGATTCTATCTGTTAAGTAGAATTTTTAGTTCCTTGTGGGATGAAACGTGGAGTATAGAACTTTTAAATAAAATATTTTTTTTTTAAATCACTTTGAAAAATTAACGTGTTTTATGGATTTTAATTATGAGAAAAAAAGACAATTGTTTAAGCTGGCGTGGCGTTGCTAAGGTAACCTTACGTGGGATTATTTTTACATACGAAACGATTTAATAATAATAATATAATAATTTTCTAAACTCGTGATCTTTTACATGGTTGGCTGGCTGCACTGGTGTCAAAGTATGAAGCGCAATTAGCTATAAGACGTTTTTTCCTATTTGTGTATTAATTAAAAGCGCAAGCAGCATAATGCTACGTTTTCGTTGATCGAAAGCACAAGCGAAAAACACAAGAAAAGGTAATTTTTATCACTGTGTCTGCACTCATATTTGCGTCAGTCATAGTGAAAGCCAGGTCTAAAGGTCCTAAAACTTTGTCATGCCTCCTCAAATGAGACAAACAAATTTGTTAACTTTTGAAGTGATATCACAATTAGCATCTTTCTGCATTGGTTAATCACATTTTGTAAACACAACTCCCGTGGGTCCGTCTTCGTCGTAGTCAGTGTTACGAAATGAAAACTGTTCGAATATAAAAGGTAATACATAGATGCTGTATTGAAGAAAACGATCAAACTGTATGAGGAAAAGGGCAATACTTTACGCAGTACTTTCAAATATTACTATCAGAAGAGAAAATAACTGAAGCTTTATACATCCAACCAAGCTTGAACGAACAAACACAATCGCGTACGTTCCATTAAATCTATTTACTGGATTAAATCTATTTAATGGACATTAAGTACTTTTGTCTTACAAATTAAAGTCAATATGTCAGTGATTTTGAATTTCCACTCAAAGTTGTTAGCTGTAGTTAAGTAAAAATGTTTCATAATCTCGCATATTTATTACCACATTGTATACCAAACGCATTATTCTCTCGTCAAGCTAAGTGATTATATTAGCTGAATCAAGCTTTTTGTCTCTACATTCAGAGAGTTTTAACATTATAAACGTAAACGAGCAAAATTAACGACATTAGAAACTTAAGTACCTTTTCACTTTCAAATTTCACACCGAAAAAAGGAAATGTACGCTGAGCAAATATAAGGCCTACGCCTATTTTCGGAATTTTACTGTATAGAAATCTATTTTCATTTTTTTTTTTTTCTAGAATGCGAGAAATTATCTTGACCAGCTGTAGACCAGATGACAAGAGCCGTAATCGAAGGTTTAAAAACGAACTAAAAATATTCCGAGTGGGGGATCTTTTCTATCACTTGTGTGTGTGTAATGCAAACATAGTCGGTCGAATAAAAACTGGATGGTAAAGCTCGTGCAAATTCTCCCAAACACATCCATGATTGTTGGCCCAACATTAATGGTAGTTGGTTGGCAGTTCAAACTGACCAAATATTATTGTTTTACGCTTTGGTGAATAAAGAACAAAAAATAAATGTTGGACATTGTTGACTCAAAGCGCAACCGACATGTTGGAGTCAACAACTTAGAGCGTTTTTCGTATGAGTGGGAATCAAACTTATCTCGCCGTACTGTACCGTGTCAGTGCCGTAATGTCTATAAAAACATTCGAAATTCGTGCCGTAACCGTACCGTACAACTCGTACAGTGACCGTGTCGTTTTCCCAGTCATACCGATACGAAATCTGCTCTAACGTTGGGAGTTATTAGCCAACGTTGGAAGCGTTTGCTCGGCCCTTGGATTTAGTTCAGTACAGAAACGCTCTTGAGACAATTAAAATAAAACAGTGAAAATAACGTGTCTTCGCTTTGTTTTCCTAACTGAATATGAGGTTCGGAGCAAAAAGGCCTGATAGTCAGAGACTGAAACAACGACCCAAAACAGGGTGCTTACAAATTTTTGTGAAAACGTTCTGAAAGCGCTGTTTTTCCCCTACAATTTATGGTTTAATTTATCCTTAATTCAAGCCATGATTTTACCTTTGTTGTCTCTAGCATTCAAATTGGCGTCTTTGTTCACCAGAAGTGTGACGGTGTCCCGGTGACCATTGTACGCTGCCGCCATAAGACACGTACTGCCCTGGCTGTTAGCTGAATTTACATCTGCACCATAATTTATTAAACACATGACTATATCATTCCATCCATGAAAACAAGAAGTTCGCAGTGGTGTTGAACCCGAGCGAGTAGCATGATTCGGATCGGCTCTATTCAGAACCAGAAGTTTAACAATATCTAAATGATTAGCGTAAGCTGCTGCCCAAAGCGCCGTGACACCTTCTGCTCGACGTCCATCGCTTAGAGTAATTGTACATGTTTGTTCAACGTCCGCCAAATCGTTTTTTAGAAGCAACTCAACGACTTTGCTTAAGTTATTTAGGGAAGCTAAGGTCAATGGAGTGCCTATCTGTTCGTTAACTCGTACCAATGTCTCACTAAGTATGGCCCGGCGTCTCTCTTGAGTGAGCTTGGGGTCCTGTATGAGTCGTTGTAGGAGTTTTAAGCCATCTTTACTGACGGTATCTGTGTTGGTTTCACTTGTGGTTGACACGGAAGGCTTGGAGTATTTTTCGCTCTCAAAATCTTTCATCGTCCGTTGGAACAATTATGCAGAGCATCAAACAGACGAGGGAGCATCACAACCACACACTCGCCCGTTATGCGACACTGAGCAACGTAAGAGACGAGTGGCCGATGTAGTCCGTGATTACTTATGCTGTCTCGTAGCCTATTGACCTTTTAATCATTCCTAGTACTCGGCAGGGCGTATAGACGATGGTAGTTAACACATAGGAAGGGATGAAAATCGGAAAAATGGAATAGCATTTTAAATATCTTGACTTTTTTATATTAAACTGACATAGGGAACTACACACAAAAGTTCATAACAAATTCAGCATATTGCACCTATTCGATCATCAGTGGTGTTTTAAAACAGTTAACTGACATTTGTAAAATTTTGTATTTTGTATTTTGTCTGACAAATAATTAACCCAAAATTTGTTGCTAACTGAAAAATAACCCAAACATTTGTAGTTAAAATTCGTAACGGCTTACTGACAATTGCCCTGAAAATTTAGCTGTAGTTAAAATTTGTAGTGAACTCACAAATAACCCAAAAATTTGTAGTTAAAATATGTACTTAACTGACAAATAATGCAAAACTTGTTGTTAACTGACAAATAACACAAAACTTTATTATCAATTTATAAGTGAAAATTTATAGTTAACTGTTCCACGTTGACAATTGCTGACAATTGCCCCCCCCCCCCCCCCCCCCCCCAAATGGTAGTTTAAAGTTTACTCTAAACATCCCCCACACTAAAAACACCTCAGCCGGCAGTCTTTACAGAGTTTGACCAATCCTGCTGTTCACACTACTGTCTATTACGCCCGGGGGTACTCAACCCCATTTTGGATAGGGGTGTGCCGCGCCGGAGTTCTAGAAACCTGACCCTGTTTAAGACACTCAAAAGTGAAAAAATCATACCCTGTTCAAGATAAAAGAGAAGAAAATCGACCCTAGCCTCGTCATTCAATTCCGATCCGTTGCATATGATTAGACAAAAAACGGCCGACGAAGTGCTTTTTTTTATCGAATATAGTACCCTTTCTAAGACCAAAAAAAAGATGATATGGCTTGGGATCTCGTCAAAATTATACAGTTATAGATCCTGTTTAAGACAATTTTGGGTAAAATGTATACCCTGCATGCATGTTTAAGAGAGTAGGACCAAAAACCGTACCCTATTCAGCGGCACATACCCGTATAGCACATATATGGGAGTAAATTTGGAATTGCAACCTTTTTTGCCTTCCACACTATTCCTGTGCAATAAAATAAGGCCACAACCATTGCAAAGCATTTTCAAAGTAAATTTACCTGACGTACTATACGTACGTGTAATTAATGTGTAATACGTACGTACGTGGAATTTAGAGTAGATTTCGTATGAGTGTGAAACGTACCGTACGTGCCGTGCCGTGAGCGTGTCAGTGCCGTGTTGTCTACAAAAACATTCGAAATTCCTACGTACCGTAACCGTGCTGTGACCGTGCGGCGTCATTTCCATACTCACACGAAATCTACTCTACCTGGCGTACTATACGTACGTGTAATGTGTACATACGTAATATGCACGTACGTGTAATTTACCTGACGTCATACGCACGTGTAATGTGTACGTCCGTAATACGTACGTACGTGTAATTTACCTGACGTACTATAAACGTACGTGTGGTCGTCTAGTCAGAAGACAATTGTTTTGACCTTATCCCCAAATACCGACACTTGGAGACATGGCGCGCGTCTAGAACTAAATAGGAACTGTATCAGCATTTATGAAGCTGAAAAAAATTAGGAAAGAAAGAATCGGGCGTAACTTGTTAACCCCTATCGGAAAGAGGACACTTAGCTTTGAGGGGGAAGGTATTTTTTGACAGAAAATTAAATATGACATGACATAACTTTTCACATTTATGATGGTTCAATTTTAGTTTTTTAACGGTTTTTTACGATAAAAAGCTTAAATCATGATCATTAAGCTTAATCATTCATGTTCATTGTTTTTGAAGGTTGAACATTAATCTTAGCTTCTTTGATGAAACACATTTAAGGTCTTAGAACTCTTCTGAATTATTTCATATAATTAGGAATTTTTTACTTCCATGAAGTGTCTTTTGTGTAATCCTTAACCTTTAGTAGCAATCTCAAGCCATTAAAAAATTCTTCAATGAATAACGCGTACGTTTTATCTGATACTACTAAGCGAAACTCGTGGATTAATGTCGGCGCGATCGACGTGCATACATCATTTAGTGACTGGGAGTTGACGCCATATCGCGCGCACAAGGCTTTCAAACAATTCTTGGGTTGCGGCATGTAATGTCATGTAAAATATTAGCATAGTTAATAGAGGGGACTGGTTAGGAAGCCTTTTGTTATATGTCTTTGTTCATTTTTTTCAACCGTGACCGTGCACAAATCTTTTATTTTTTCATTGTTTCGCCTTAATTGCCATGGTTGAGCAACTGAACCCAAATGTTTCTTTTCCGCTGCTTGTTCGATGTATTCTAGTTCAAAATTAATTATATTAGAATATTTCAATAAATAATCCAATAGACAACATTTCGGTTCATTCATATAGCCATTTTCTAATGAATTTAAACAAACTTTGTGCACGGTCAAGACCAGTTCAACATCCAGACTAGAACAAAGAAATGTAACAAAAGGCTTCCTAACCATTCCCCTCTATTAACTATGATATTAGCCTCAAATCAGTATATTTTTCAGCCGGATACAGTGGTCGACAACTCATTGATGCATGATGTAGCTCTTTTGTTTTAGTTTGTCGTGTTTTCATGCATTCCAACACTTGGTGCAAATTACGGAACGCTTCATTACCTTCCGAGCACTCTTCCGAAATATGGTAATTGCTAAAACTAAATATACATAAGAATGCCAAAAAGGAAAAAAACTTTTTGTCACACAACTGCAGATGGAAACTCGTCAAAAGCAGAATCATGGGGAGACAAAGTAAAAATAGAAAGATGTGCTGACATGCTGCAAAGAAATGTACAGTTAAAATGTTTCTCTCTAGCGATTACCATATCTCGGAAGAGTGATCGGAAGGTATTGAAACGTTCCGCAATTTGCATCAGGTGCTAGAATGCACGAAAACATGACAAACTTAAACAAAGGAGCTACATTATGCATCAATGAGTTGTCGACCACTGTATCCGGCTGAAAAATATACTGATTTGAGGCTAATATTTTACAGCCGTAAAATGATTCAATGAATTTGAAAACGCTATATCATATCAACTATTACCTAAACTAAACCATACTAATTTTTAAACAATATTTATCGAAGGGATCTTTAAGTATTGCAGTTTATGTAACAATAGAGCGAAATTTGGGCAACATAAGCAAATTCAGCATATGTCCATATACATGAGTTCGGCTCACTTTTCTCAATATTAATTAATGTGATTTCTCTCGTCTCTTTCAGTAGCCAAATTTGATATCTTTACAATGCAACAATTTGAGATGAAAAATTAACTTCGATGTGCTACTTTCTTTTTAATTGTAGGAGATTTAAAAAGTTGTTTTGTTTACGCTCGATTTTTGCAGTTATAATCTCTCATCGATGATATTTCGAAAACGCTCTCTCAGAATTTGATTTAATTCGCTAGAGCTAAAGGCAATGATGTTAACTACAAGATCACAAGAGCATTTTTCAAGAATAAGCCTAGAACTCATTAAAATCGAGAATATGTAAAAAGGGGAATTCTTTTAAGGCGTCGCCATAATAGCGCCGATCTCCATATAACATACGTCATCATAAACTTTGATCTTTGTCTGGTAAGGGTGCAATACTTAATTTACTATCAGACTGCTTATGAACAAATAGTTTTCACTCAAAGACGACTGGTAGCTCTACTTGAAAATTGGGTCGAGCCACCTTAAGGTGGCTGGACCCTATTTCGCCAGTGCGCGGGTAGTCGAATTGAAGCGGCTATTATTTGCGTTACAGAATTAAGTTGACCAAACTTTTTACGCACACCTACTACAAATGGACCAAATTTTATAATGATGCTAGTTTGGTTGAAATCGGAGCTTTTTTAACATCGAAATTGTTATACACTGGATTTGAAATTTTGCCAATTTTCTCAAAATCCTGACCTCGACGAGCAAAACGATTTATGAGACTTTGTAAATCAAATGCTTGTCTATAATGTGAGAGCGTTTCAAGAAATTCTATTAAGCCGATTTTGAGTAAAAGCGGAGCAATTATTTAACTTTGAAGAAATTTAAAACCGCGGGTGCTCTACTAAATTAATTTTATAACAATGATTTTTCAAAGAAAAGTTGCAATATTTTTGGTTCTAAATAATACCAAGGCATGGTTCTTTATTCTGTGAATATGTCATCGTATTTGCTATTTTTGATCGCCGTTGAGACGACTGTATGTAAAGCACTAAATTGCCGCGTTTATCTCGGAATTTCGACATCCACGTCAATAATACTGTTTCTTGAAAACTAGTAGATCAATTTTTTTTTATTTCTTGATATTAAATATTCAATCCTTTACCAGTAAGGTGTGTAAATTACAAAGGAATTGAAGATTTTTAAGACCATTAAATAATTTTTTAAACATTGCCATATGTGCATCTCTATTCTCCGCGTTGTTTCCGGTGTTTGATTCAGGCTATATGATATGCATGCCTGCATGCGTGTCGCTTTGGCGCCTCGTGCAAAAAATGCAAATACATGGAACTATTAAGTCTTCCAAGTTACCTGGACTGGTGAACTACTTTTTCCTTCGCCTTTTTAGCCTTTAATGTGTTTTCCAGCAATATTTCACTTCTCCGTTTTCTTTTTGCACAAGGAAATACCATAGTTCTAGAAACTTTAGTAAGAAACTGCTACGTACAGCGTTACTCTGGATATCACTGGCGTGACTTTCCATGTATATTTGCATTTTTTTGCACGAGGCGCCAAAGCGACACGCATGCAGGCATGCATAATCAAACACCGGCAACAACTCGGAGAATAGAGATGCACATATGGCCATGTTTAAAAAATTATTTAATGGTCTTAAAAATCTTCAATGCCTTTGTAATTTCTACACCTTACTGGTAAAGGATTGAATATTCAATATCGAGAAATAAAAAAAAATTGATCTACTAGTTTTCAAGAAACAGTATTATTGACGTGGATGTCGAAATTCCGAGATAAACGCGGCAATTTAGTGCTTTACATACAGTCGTCTCAACGGCGATCAAAAATAGCAAATACGATGACATATTCACAAAATAAAGAACCATGCCTTGGTATTATTTATAACTAAAAATATTGCAACTTTTCTTTGGAAAATTATTGTTATAAAATTAATTTAGTAGAGTACCCGCGGTTTTAAATTTCTTCAAAGTTAAATAATTGCTCCGTTTTTACTCAAAATCGGCTTAATAGAATTTCTTGAAACGCTCTCACATTATAGACAAGCATTTGATTTACAAAGTCTCATAAATCGTTTTGCTCGTCGAGGTCAGGATTTTGAGAAAATTGGCAAAATTTCAAATCCAGTGTATAACAATTTCGATGTTAAAAAAGCTCCGATTTCAACCAAACTAGCATCATTATAAAATTTGGTCCATTTGTAGTAGGTGTGCGTAAAAAGTTTGGTCAACTTAATTCTGTAACGCAAATAATAGCCGCTTCAATTCGACTACCCGCGCACTGGCGAAATAGGGTCCAGCCACCTTAAACTGCGACGTTTTTTGAAATAAGTGTATATACCGATATACTCTAGTAGTATGTATTTATGCATCGTAGTTATCAGTTGTCTGAACCTGCCTGCTATTCAGTTGTAAAGCTGCAAAAGATTTATATAAACATTTTACCTTTAAATTACTTTGATACAATATTTTCAACGTTTAAGCCTGGTTTTCACTTCGACGGAAGCAGAAGCGGGAGCAACATACGAGGATTCGGTAGTGTACTGCTCATTAGCAGTGCTTGTCTTTTCTCACACCTAGGTGATAAACGCGATACTGAGTCTGCGTATGTTGCTTCCGATTCCTATTCCGTCGAAGTGAAAACCAGGCTTTAGTGCAAGCCATTTCTGTCCTCTGATATAAATGTGATAGCTGGCGCGCGCGATTTAACAAATTAATAGATTCCATTTTTCCGTGCGTCTGTACTCTAATCGATGCACAGAAGACGTCAAAATGTGGTGAGAACAACAGTCACGTAATTTTTTGTTCTCACCTCGAGACCACATTTTGACGCCATCTGTGCATCGATTAGAGTACAGACGCACGGAAAAATGGAATCTATCTGTTTTATAAATATTTATCGAAACATTCCAACCAATCAGAGCGCACGTAAGATTCAATGACACCATCTATGTGTGTGTACTCTAATCACACATGGTTGTTCGACCAATCAGAGCGCGCGTAATATGCCAATTATTATATAAATACTCATGGTTTCATACCAGGACCTTTGGTACTCATGGGTAATCCATTTCACACCAGGACCTTTGGTACTCATGGGTAATCCATTTCACACCAGGACCTTTGGTACTCATGGGTAATCCATTTCACACCACGACCTTTGGTACTCATGGGTAATCCATTTCACACCAGCACCTTTGGTACTCATGGTTAATCCATTTCACACCACGACCTTTGGTACTCATGGGTAATCCATTTCACACCAGCACCTTTCCAGGTGAACGGAGATTTTATTTTCAACCAATCAGAGCGCGTTCAGTATTTTTGCGAACGGCCCTCGTCCCCAGGCTACTTACTTCACGGTCGACGAGTATGAGAATCCGCCATTTTGCAACTGGAGTTTATAATAAATTGTTTTCAATAAAGATATGTGGTGAACAACTGTAAATTTAGTCTTCTTCCTGAGTCTAACGTGTAAGTTATTGTTGTACAAATGTTTGTAAGTTTTTATGATAAACTTTTTATTTGGCATTGTGTACTGTACTTAAGTTAATTATTCCGTTCAGTTGATAAATATAAAATTAAAGTTATTAGCAAATTCATGCAGTTGTAGACTCGCCAAAACCCTCAAGTATACTTCCATATAAAAAAAACTCATTTTTAAAATCATAGCCCTTATTTACTGTGCTGTTAAGCACAATATTCTGTTTGTAAACCGATTTCCTTTGGGAGACTCGCACTATCAACACGCTCGCCTCGGTCAACTCTCATCAAGGGACCTGGGGACCAGGGCCGTTCATTTTGTCCAATAATGCTTTGCACGCCGTGTTCACCGTTCACCTGGTTGGTACTCATGGGTAATCCATTTCACACCAGCACCTTTGGTACTCATGGGTAATCCATTTCACACCAGGACCTTTGGTACTCATGGGTAAAACAATTAAAACCAGGACTAGCCTTTGGTACTCATGGGGAATCCATTTCACACCAGGACCTTTGGAAAACAATTAAAACCAGGACCTTTGGTACTCATGGTTAATCCATTTCACACCATGCAGGACCTTTGGTACTCATGGGTAATCCATTTCACACCAGCACCTTTGGTACTCATGGGGAATCCATTTCACACCATGACCTTTGGTTGTCATATTCACGAGACACCATGTTTTTCATATTGTAATGCAAATAAGCCATGGGGTCTTCAACGGGGCAATCGGAACAAGTACCATTTTTGAAATAGACTTGTCCTATAAATATTTTTATGCAAAATATTTGATATTTTATCAAAATCAAACTTAATAAAGCAGCTGAGATCTCCTGATTTGAAGTTGTTTCCCCCCTTAGTAAGCACATGACTAATCTGCATTACAATACGAAAGCCATCATTGCATCTATCGTGAATAAAAGCTACTGTTTCAACTGTGCTGTGATAGTGGTTTCACTTAACCCGTGAAACAAAATCTAATAGTTAGTGTGTAATAGTCAGATGGACACAAAAGAAAACAATAGAAATAAGGCCTGATAGTGTCTATTAGTCTACTATCTATTTCACGGGTTAAGTGAAACCACTCTAGGAAAAGTGCAAGGACAAGATAAACTGCTTGAGCTTTCAACCCAAGACTAACATTCTACATGTAGTTATATCTTGTATTTTATTTGTTACTCGTTACAAGAACCATTTCAATTTGCTCCCAAGTGTTCTTAATAACAGGCAAATATTTCTTCTGTGCCACCGATCTTAAAATTTACTAAATCTACGTTCGCTTTTTAGTGATTCACCAGCAAGAGCGCTTTCACAGTTTGTCCAAGTAATTATCCAAAGCTGGTATTTCTTCCTTGAGTCCCTTTCGTTTTCGGGTTTCAGTGATAACTTCAAGAGCCTTGGCTTCTGGCAAGACTTTCCAGTGATCGAACACACATTGAGGGAAAGCTTGCCCACCAGTAGCTTCACGAAGTTTAGAAGTAAAACCTGAAAAAATCATTAAAACTCATCATCAGCAAGATAGGCTACGGATTTTTGTAAGACCTCAATCTGATCAGAAACAAGATGAGTTTGGGTATTCTCTTAATTTCAAAAGTTTTCCGAATTAGTTTATCATACCAACCTATAAACAACGAGGGTTGAGGTCAAATAGGAAGGGAAGGGAAGGGGAAGGAAGGATGGAAGAGAGGGAAGGGAAATTAAACAAAAAGCTGATTACATACCAAATGATTCATTGACTGGTAAATGAGCTTTAACTACAAACATGGGTGTACCAACAACTGCCATCTCCTCAATTACAACACCTCGTCTCTTGTTGAGTACTCCATAAATGCCTCCAACTGCAGTTTCTGGGCACTAAAAATAATACCCTTTTAGTACTCTTGCATTTGCTTGATAGGCCCTTTGCAGGACCTGGTCACGTGACATGTCATCAAAATATCAACTTTAATGACAAAATCTTACCAAGCCTTTCCAATCACCTAAAAATTCCTTTCAAAAAATCAGGTTTTCAAAAATTCTGTCTTTGGACCATTACAATCAAAAACACTGTAAAATGCTAATTTGAAGGTGTTTGTTCTAATGCTGCTGTCCATTGTCATCAGAGCTGATATTTGTGAGTTGTACAAAAGATGCACTACGAGTATCAAGAGGTTAATTCAATACTAAACTTTAAAGCGAAACCCTCAAAGAAGTGTTTTCTTCCTTCTATGATCAACTTCATAAAATTTGCAGTTCATATTTACCTGAATTTCACAAAGGTATACAGGTTCAAACAGGGTGGGTTTGGCAGTCAACATACAGGCATATAGACACCGTCTGGCTGTAGGAATGATTTGTCCACCACCACGATGGATAGCATCAGCATGCAGGGTGACATCATGGATGTTGAATCTCACACCACGAACATTCTCTTCACACAGCGGTCCCTCCTTGGTGGCCCATTGAAGACCAGCTACAACACTGTCCTTGATTTCATTGAGATATTGAACACCCTTTGTTGCATCCATCAACATGTTAGGTCCAGTGCCCTCTGGTCCAAAGCCCCAAATTTTTCGTGCAGTACCAACATCCCAATCATAAGTGTCAGCAAGTTTTCGTCCACGTATTTTAGGATCATCAGTTGGTTTAATATCTCCATCATCAATGGCTTCAGCTAGACCTTCTGGGAAGGGTTCGGCTGTCATATACAAGCGATTGTGTTTGTTGGGTGACTTTGAGAGACAAGTTTGATTTGATGTTTCCTCTACTGTTTCTCGATATGAAACAACAGGGTCAGATTTCTATAAAAAAGAGCAAATGCATGTATAAGTCCACAATATTTGCACACTTGGACTCTGGAGATGAGACCTCTGGCAGCCACCTCTGTTGAAGGCCCACTGACACCAACCAAATCGACCAGCTGTGGAGACAACTTTGTTCAGGAGGCTTGAATAACTCAATTTAAGGGTCTGCCACTATCACTAGAATGAAGCTTGTGATTTTGAAATAGCAAAAACAAAAATGTGTAGATTATGCTGAACAATGTGTTTTGTTCTACTTGTCATCTGTGTTCCTTGTTTTTAACTACAAGAGACAAGTTTCACAACGCATTGCACCGTGCAACGTGGTCATTTAGCTGAAACTTTCCCCGGGTCGGTTTCACAAGATGGTTTCATGAAAAGTAGAACTACTTTCTACTCCTGCAACAGAAATGTGTATTGCAAACATGTTTCAGGATGAAATTTCAGTGTGTAACACCCCTTATGAAACTAGTCTCTCAATGGCAGTCGAGACAAGTTTTAGATAAAAGTTTCAGCATGTAACATAGCCTTAAGGCAGACACCTCTCCAAGGTGGACACCTCTCTAAGGCGGACACCTCTCCAAGGCGGACACCTCTCCAAGGCGGACACCTCTCTAAGGCAGACACCTCTCCAAGGCAGACACCTCTCTAAGGCAGACACCTCTCCAAGGCAGACACCTCTCTAAGGCAGACACCTCTCTAAGGCGGACACCTCTCCAAGGCAGACACCTCTCTAAGGCAGACACCTCTCTAAGGCAGAAACCTCTCTAAGGCGGACACCTCTCCAAGGCGGACACCTCTCTAAGGTGGACACCTCTCCAAGGCAGACACCTCTCTAAGGTGGACACCTCTCTAAGGCAGACACCTCTCTAAGGCGGACACCTCTCTAAGGCAGACACCTCTCTAAGGCGGACACCTCTCCAAGGTGGACACCTCTCCAAGGCGGACACCTCTCTAAGGTGGACACCTCTCTAAGGCAGACACCTCTCCAAGGCAGACACCTCTCTAAGGCGGACACCTCTCTAATGTGGAACACCTAGAGCTGGTCCTGAAAGTGTCAGCATTAGAGCGAGTCATTGCAGCAATAAATTAGAAGTTTTTTTGTTTTTATTTCATGGATATAATGTATGCACTATATCTGTACACATGTTGTATTTACCTTGAGTTTAATGCAAGCATGGTCTTCTTCAAGATCTTTAAGGCAAATCTCTAAATGCAATTCACCAGCTCCGGCAACAATATGTTCTCCACTCTCAGCAATTGTACACTGTTAAAAACACAATAACAATTAAACATTTTCTTCAGTTAAAAAAAAGATATATGTATAGGTATATATAGGTGTGTGAGGTTCGTACAAGGAGAACTGATACAAAATAATCATCTGCAGTCAAAGTAAAACTTAAAGTTTTGACCTCTATGGTGTTTACTCTCGTAGACGACCACCTCCCTTAAGTGACCACCTTACTTGACATTTTGGGTGATCACTTACAAGAGGTTTTGACTGTATATCAATTTAAAAACATAACCTTTCTTGACATAGGTACTACATACCTGCACCATAGGATCAGACTTGGACAACCTCTTAAGACCTTCAACAAGTTTAGGCAACTCAGAAGGATTGTGTGCTTCAACAGCAACTCGTACAACAGGTGAGACAGAGAATTTCATCACCTAAAGGGAGAAATAAGATAAAAATCGATATTAAACCAATACATTGAAAACTAGAAAAACATCTCTCAGCACATTCTCCATGTACTGTGGACAAAGTTGACGTAAAAGAACATTGGACAAAGTTGACGTAATAGACCTTCCAAAACAATACATTCAAGTAAAGGCTGCAGTGGATAAGTGAATGTATAGATTTATCCACCCCAAGTTCAACTTGAATTTATTTTTTCATGACCAAATTCATGATTATGACCATGGCAAATTTGGGAAAGCTCTATTGAATAGACATACTCTACATTTAGTTACTATACTAAGAACAATAGAATAAAGCTAAGAAAAAATACATGTCAGTTCTGGTACACAAAAAGAAACTATTTCTGAAGGTCATTAACCTTCACTACAAGCTAGCATTTCCAGGTGTGGGGTAGTAGCAGAAGGGGGAACTCCCATAGACAAACTGAAGACTCCAAGGAAGGACAATAGAATAAAGGGATGGTTGTTGGGAACTTTTATTTTCATCCCACAAAAGGTACCAAAATTAGCATGGCTCAAGTTATTTTTACCTCTAAAAGGTACTGGTCAATAAAACATGCAGAAATTTCACTCTGGTACTAATCTCAATAGAAGAACTAGCATTTGGATTCCAATATGTACATACTTGTGCAGAATCGGCCCAAAACAAAACAATCAGCCCAAAACAAAACATGATAAGCTAACCTTCAGATTGTGGGCCTTCTCGTAGGTTGTGATGGTACCAGTTTTGACCAAATACTGATCAACTCCAACCAATCCAACAATGTTTCCACAAGGGACATCTGGAATAGGTTCAATGTATCTTCCCATCATCAGAATGGTTCTGTAATCGGACACATTCAATTTATAACAGTTATACTATACATGAGGAATACGTTATCATGTGAACTGCATACACTAGGGTAGACTGTTTTAAGGGTATTTGAAGCCAATTAAAGCTACACAGAAAGGAGAGAAGTTGAAACAAGGATGTGAGGTCAATGGGAATCGAACTCGGGACCTCTCACACCAAAGGCCATGCATTAACCAAGGAAGGAAGCAACAGGGAACAAGGAAGGAACAGCTCCATTTAGCCTCTAGCCAGATACTATACATGTACTTCTTGATACAAGAGATGTATTATAACCCTAAAATGGCTATATTGTGGACTGTGTTATAGCATTCTCCAGGAGCTGGCACAGCATTTTTCTCTGAATACAGGTTAATGCTGATTACACTACTTTAAATGGATAGATTACTCTACTTTCAATGACAAATTCCACTACTTTTAGCCAAAGCCAAACTTACTTCTTTACAAGAAATAAAATTGTTACCTTTGGATTTGCTTCTGGAACAAATCTTCTTTCTTTCCAGGCTCATACTTAGGTCCCATAATACGAACTTTCTGGCCAGTTGCTACAGTTCCAGCAAAGACACGTCCAAAGGCATAGAAACGGCCTTTGTCAGTAGTTGGTACCATTTTGGATACATAGAGGCATAGGGGACCCTGTAGAACAAGACAACCCATGCAATCACATACCGTACATTATCTTATGACCCATATTTGGCCCCATGCATGCTCCTATCTTTGGAAACAGTCACATGACAGGGCAAATACGGATTTTTGAAGGAAGTCCAGAAAAACCTGTCTGGACCAAGAACTGCATGTGCGCCCAAGAATATAAATAAAATGATCATAAAGAATTATATGATACAACAGTATCAAAAAGTATCATATGACCTGAGTAAGGTCGGGCTGGATGGGAAAATATTTGGCTCTTGTTCATTTGTATGGATCTTGCTGCACTCTGTCCATGAGGCAGTGATGTCAAGCCAAATATTTTCCCATCCATCTCTCCCACAGTCATCATAAATTTATCAATTGAAGGGCCGGATGTGACAACAGCCTAAGTCGGTTTTTGGGTCGTTTTTCAAAAATCGTTATTAGACAACAGAAAGCCATGCACCCATGGCACACGAGAGAAAATATAAAGAACAATTAAAAAACGTAAGAGTGACACGAGGCATAGCCGAGTGTGACTCTAGTTTGTTAAGAGTTCTTTATATTTTCGGTTACCAGTTGTTTCGCCTACGTGTCAGTTCGCCTACGTCATTTCGCCTACGGAAAAAGTCGTTTCGCCTACTGATTAATATATGTACTCTTACATGTAAAACTGTTCTCTATAACTAAGATAATGTAAAGGAAACATAAAAATAAGTTGAATATTCGAGAAGCCACAAATCTTTCTCTTTGACTTTCTTTTTAATTGTAGTAAATTCATTCTGAAGAGTCTTCTTATACCAGTATAACGAAGCCGTCTCTTCACCCAAACAAACTCGAAGCGTGAAATTGACACATCGTTTACAACTCGAACGACGTTTACTTTCTTTTTGAGAATTTCAGCTTGGATTACAAAGTAAAATTACAACAAGAGATAACCCTCATTTGCTATAGCTACCTTGCATGCAAGCGATTCCGTTCATCGCACCAAGTGACTGAAAAGACATTCTTGTCACGCCCAACAAGTTGTTGATTTCACCGTGCCGAAAGTAATCGAACTAAAACGTTAATGTTACTTCAAGTTGTAGATGTCGATTTTTCAGATCAATATTCAAAGTATTTTGAAAGAAATGAAGAAGTTTATTTTTGATCTATATAAATGATTTTCATCTATGCTCTACTCTCTTTGACTTTAACCTATTTGCAGATGATGCAAACTTATTTTATAGGCACAAAAATCTCAATGTCTTACAACAGAATATTAATTCTGAATTGATTAATATTCATGTTTGGTTATGTGCAAATAAATTGTCACTTAACATTGAAAAGTCCAACTTTGTTCTCTTTCATGCAAGGCAAATACTTATCCAACTACTTTACAGCCGATCTTTATTCTGCAAAAAAAGGCTGTGCGATTAGTTACCTTTTCGGCATTTGATGCTCATTCTAGTCCCTTATTTAAAAGCCTTAACATAATGAAATTGCATGATCTTGTAGAATACTGCACTGCAGTCTTTATGTATAAATTTAAAAATGATATTTTGCCTACAATTTTTGATCGCTTTTTCACTTCAGTTAAACAAATTCATAAGTATAATACAAGGTCAGCAACTAGAGATCACAAGTGCGTCTATAGTGCAATGGGCAAGTGGCTTTCTATTGTCTAATTGATTTATAACAGAGCCTAGAACATTAAAAATGGAGCCGTGCAGCCCATAGGGAAATAGTTCATAGATTTTTCAGCCAATCAGAGTGCGTATTATATGTGTCGCCATCTTCAAAACGAATGATTTGAAAAAGAGGATGATGAAGCTAGTGCACGCGCAGTGCAGCCCATGGGCAAATAGTTCATAGCTTTCTGGCCAATCAAAGCGCACGTAAGATTATAGCTATGTTATAAATAAGGGTGGTTCACGTTAGTGACATAAGGACAAGCAGCATACTAAGTAATAAACTCCTTACTGGCTGTTTTCTCTTCTTTTCACTTGTGACATAAGCATAACACAAAGCAACATACAGACTCAGTCATGTACTGCTTTTAGCAGTGCTTGTTGTTTTACTAGCGAAAAAAATAAAGCATAAACACAAGCAACGTACAGACTCAGCGATGTACATATATAATAATTTATTGTAAGAGGAGTTTATGACCAGTATGAACAAAAAATCAGAGTTGCAATTGAAAGCCAATTGATTACGATACTTGTGATTCTTATGCATTGTTTTGATTCATGCACCAGATCATAAGCTTCTGAAGTACTATACAGTACACAGACTCAGTGATGTATTGCCTGTTAGTAGTCGTCAGCGTTTTTCGTGTTGTGATAAAATTGTTATGAGTCTGCCCATATTACTTGTTGCTAGTGTGAACCAGGCCCTAAGACAAAATCCCTTACCTTTGGATTACAGCTTGCAATGGCTACTGCCACATCATCATCTTTAGGACCCTCATATAACATCTCCATTCTGTACTTTTGTGCAATCACAGGGGATGGGAGATGGATAGTAATCATTTGAAGCATAGTATCTCCAGCAGGTATCCACTGTCTCATCACACATTTCAAGAGGGGCTTGCCTTCTTTTTCCTATAACAAAACAATACCTTTATGTCTGATCCTTGTGGATAGACAGTGGCAGATCTGGGTGGGGTGGGGGTGGGGGGAAGGGGGTACGTCCTGAGGGGTAAAATTATAGTGGGTGTTATTTTGGAAAATTATAGGGGTTTTTTGAAATTTTTGCCTACAATGGATGGGGGTTGGGTACTACTATTTGGAAAGCTCAAAAATTGCTGAACCCTTGCCCTTTGAGTGCAGTAATAGATGAAAAAACAACCTAAAATGAAAAAAATAGTGTAAGCAAGTATCAAGCAGATTCAGATGTATAAACATACCTTGTCATCAACACTCAACTTGATGTCAAGTTTTTCTAATAACTTTGCTGTCTCCTCCTTTTTGAAGTTCATTATAGCATCAAACATCTGGAAAACACAAGAGAAGTCAATTAAAAACTTGACTACAAGAAACAATTATGAATTACAGTAGGCCTTGATCAGATAATAGGTGAAAATAAATAAATAAACAAACAAACAAACAAACAAATAAATAAATAAACAAACAAACAAACAAATAAATAAACAAATAAACAAACAAATCATTAAATAAACAAATAAATAAATAAATAAACAAATAAATAAATAAACAAACAAACAAACAAACAAACAAAGGAGTTTTTCAGTGTCAATCACTGCACACTCACTACCACTGGAGTGCACACCATATATCCGTGAAACAACTACTAGCTATTTAGTGAATAGTATTTAGTTAAATCAACTATTTAGTGATAGACAAACTAAGAATTCACATGAGCCATGAACTACACAGAGATGGCTGGATATGTTGCTATTGTTATTTGCACTGTTCTGCTTCAGTGCTATGCACTAGTTTGTACAAAATAGTGCAATTAGACAATAAATAAATAAATAAATAAATAAATAAATAAATAAATAAATAAATAAATAAATAAATAAATAAATAAATAAATAAATAAATTAGGGGTAGCTCAACACCCTTCCTTGCAGCTAAGTGCTGAATTGCGAAGGGCGCAGCTCAACGTGATCGAGTCGAAGGTTTACAAGGGCGCTTCCATTACAAACAATTGAACAATGACACATTTACATACAAATTTACATACACATATACATAGCAGCCACCATATGACCCATGTCTGATCACAGAGCACAGCTAAGATCGAAACTAGTTCGTTTTTACTGAGGGAGGAAAAACCGGAGAACCCGGAGAAAAAACCCTCGAAGCAAGGGAGAGAACGAACAAGAAACTCAAGCCACGTGATGCCCCGTCCGGGGATCGAACGAGGGACCACAGCGGTGACAGACCGGCGCTCTCACCGCTCAGCCACCCTTGCTTCCCTAAATGTTAAGTTTTATTTCACTAATATATGGTATGCACTCTACGTTCAATATTCTATGCAAAACTCCTAAGGCAGGCATATCACTGGGCTTTAAGAGCTGGTTCAAAAGTGTCTGCCTTAAAAGGAGTTCACCCTAGAAGATTATTGATTACCATCTTTAAACTACTGTAAGTTAGTTTTTTGTTTTGGCTAATGTGAGAATGGCATTTCAACAAGTCTTGGAGTCATAAACTACATCTGTTTTTGATACTTGCCTTGTAGATGGGGTCTAGTACAAACTGGTTGAAGCCACGAACGTAGCCATCTCCTCCAGTTTTGTTCCACTTCTTTTCTTTGGGACTGAAGAAGTTGTCAGCCCATAGTCGTTTCATGAGTTTTGATGTTTCAATTTTGAATTTTTTCTGGTAGATTTCAGCAAACTGTTTTAGGGAAAATGCCCAACCATGAAGACCCGAACCAAATCCTACAGTACCATTTTGAGGAGAAACCTACAAAACAAAATTAACTACATGTACATTTTAAAAAACTCCAATACAAACAATGTGGTGGTGATGATAACTATAATATTCTTAAAGGTACACTCCTAAAAACTCTGTGCTATACAATAAAGTTCAAATTGGACAAATGGAACTATAAATACAAAATATATTCATTGGTAGATACAATGACGAGTGAAGAGTTAGGAAATGAAACATAAAACCAATATATGCACAGTAAAATTTCAGCACTATTGTGCACTATTTCAAAAAATTTCAACACCATTTTTAACTTGTGGATTGCAAATCTGCGAGTTATTGGAGTGGGACTTCTTAACCAGAAGTGTTACTCACTCACTCAAGTATCATTGTAAACTTCTGGTGCCTCAAATGATAGTTTAAAGGTTGTCTGTCTGTCCCCCATACACATTAACACATCAATCTTGTAAGGTCTTCCATGAAATAATATTTATGCCAGAAAAACGATTTAATAGACAAAATGTTCGGGATGAGGGAGCAATGCAAAATACATTGAGTTCTGAGCATGCGCGTAGTGAATAGTCAGTTGCATTACAACTTCACCAAATGATTTCTGGTGTATCAAGACACGAGTCCTGTTCGAAAAAGTGGAGTTGCACGAAACCTGGGAATTGGGATGTTGTTACTTTGGGGTGGTCGTAACTTTTGGGTGGATGGTTACTTTCCGAAAACATTTGAGAAGCCTAATAACATAATATGTAACACATATCATATGTATCATACTTTCGGAAAGTTGCTACTTTTGGTGGTCACTACTTTCGGTGGTCACTACTTTCGGAATTCTACAGTACTTAGATGCCAATATTTCTATTATTTTATTACAACAAAATTACTTGGTATGACACACCGTTGGTGGAGCATTTGAACTAGGTCTTTGTCACATAGCACATGTAAAACAATATTTTTACCTGAATGTTTCCCATTGGCCCATCTTCGTCACTGTATGTGGCAATGATTACATTAGTACTTTCAACAATTCTCTGAAAGGTTTGGTACAAATCTTCCATCTCCAGTTGTAGCTCAAGTAGAGCCCTGTCCATTTTGTTCAGGAACAAAATTGGCTTGATACGTTCAGCAATAGCTTGACGCAAGACAGTCTCAGTTTGCACACAGACTCCTGTTGTTTCCAAATAAAAGAAAAATTGCTAAAAACATTCTAAATATCAGTAGTTTACAGCAAAATGTACCGTATTTACCCGTGTATAAGTCGACTCGGTGTATAAGTCGACCCCCCTAATTTTCAAGAAAATTTTTAATTTTGTTGTATATCCCTTGTATAAGTCGACCCTAGTTTCTTTGAATTATCAAGTATCTTTTAGGATGAAATGTGAGCGAAAGTCAAGGCTGAGAGAGGAAAAAACAGCAAAGATTCTTCACTTGTTATCGAGCGTGCTGCCATTTTGTTTGCTGAGCAACCTCCCCTGCTTCTCATTCCAGGCACTGGTAACAAGCCACAACAATTTTCTTTAAAAACTTTTATTTACAAGCAAAAAAGAGAAGATATTTGTTACAATTTATTAAAACTTTTAAAAAACAATGCGATTATATTGATTTACTATTTACAGAATAAAGATTTAATGTCTCAGAAAACTAATTAAAATCCATCAAAATCTTCTTCATCGCTATGTCCAAATAGTTCATTCCATTGATTTTCAGTTAGTCTGTCATCATACATATCTTCCTCGTCGTTCATCTCTGGTTCGTCTTCTTCCTCGGCCGGCTCATCCCAAATAAGGTCATCTTCTGTACCATCCATTGCATTAGAAATAGCACATTTCTTGAATGAGTACTGCACCATATTGGCTGGTACGTCATTCCACGATTCGCTGACCCATTCAGACACAGTTTCGAGTGATGCTGCTTTCGTGGCACCTCCCTTCGTGTACTCTTTGACTCCTTCGACCATCCAGTCACACCACTTCTTACGTATTCTGTCCTTAAACGGCTTGTTTAAGCAAACATCTAAAGGCTGAACGATGCTAGTCAGACCACCTGGTATTACGGCAATGTCAGTATTGTTCAAACGTAGTTTTCGCTTTACGGATTCCACAAGATGTGCACTGAATGAGTCCCACACCAGAAGACTTTTTGTTCTGGACAAACCACCAGGTCTTGCATTCCACACTTTCTCTATCCATAGTTTGACTCCATCTTCGTCCATCCATCCTTTGGGGTGACAATGAATAACTACACTGGAAGGGAAGCGTCCTTTAGGCAAAGTTTTTCGTTTGAAAATTATCATGGGTTTCAGCTTCGTACCATCAGCAAGACAACTCAGCACCACGGTGAATCTTGTTTTTTCATGGCCAGTCGTTTTAACGACGACAGTTTTTTCTCCTTATAATTGTTGCGAGTTGCTCGTAGTTCTGATTTCTCAGTTGTACTAACGGACTGAATGAAAGTTATTATATACTATCCAAGTGACAAGTCTTTTGTTTTAATTATATAAAGAGGGCTATTAAGTAATTACAATTGAAAGAAGGATGAAAACAAATAAACACAAGAGAAAATTGTTTATAAAGCTGCTTTATTGGATCTGACAACATTAGACCAGAAAGGTGTGATATCACACCTATTGAAAATAATTGAATGGACTTGTGATATTTTAGCGTCAATAAGCAACGCGTAAACAATCAATGTAAACTGAAAAACTCCATTCAAATGTTGTTCAGTGTTTGTAAATTATTATTTTTAACCTGTTTAGTTACAGAAAAGAAATCTACAACTATAAAATCTTATTCATTTAATAACACATTGAGAAGACTGGTAACTAGAACCGAACATGTGATCGATATGTAAACAAAACCCAACATGGCGGCTGAAAGAATAGCGCTTTTTTCTTGTTTCTCTTACTAAATTCATAGGATTATTCAACCAAGATATCATCAATTCAATGCATTTAGTATATTAACGTAAAATCGGCAATTTAACCTCTTATATTTTGATTAATTTTACGTTAAAATACACGGTCAAACTATTGACACTTCTTGGCTATCAGGGAAACTTTCTTTCGCTTTTTTGAACTTACAAGCCTGTCTTTCCAGTCAAGTATCCTTTTGAGTTTAGTTCTAAGTAAAATATGCATATATTATATGAGTTTTCTTTTGTTTTAATTGAAGTTGATTTTTATACCCGGTGTATAAGTCGAGGTCGAATTTTTAGGGTGTAAATTTGGTCAAAAAAGGTCGACTTATACACGGGTAAATACGGTAATACAAATAAAGTGTTTGCTTCATCGAGTGTAAATATAGACTCAGAAAAATCCAACCCCCAGTGGGGATTGAACCCACGACCTTCAGATTGCCAGTCCAAGTACATTTCCATTTATAATGTAATACAAGTTTTTATCTGAAACTATTTAGTAATGATTAAAAAACAAGACATACTTACCACTGACACTATCAACTACAACAAGAGCACCATCTGTGACTCGGAGAGCTGCCGTGACTTCAGATGAGAAATCGACATGTCCAGGTGAATCAATCAGGTTAATCAAGAAACCTCTCTCTGACTTGTTCTCTCCAGGCACAAATTTCATGTCACTTTCAGATAATTCATAGTACAAGGAAATAGCACTGGCAATTAAAGAAAGGTTTCATTAATGTTAACCTAAGCATTAATTTTCTATTACTATGTACTTAAATCTGGGTTGTACATCTCAAGAGTCTTCACTCATGCAGATAATTCTTCAATTCAATAATGCAACTTCAAAACTAAATGACTTCAATAATGCCAAAATAAATTGAATCTTCAATGTTTGCAGGGTAAACTTAAGCTGTTTTGACTGTAAACAACAGAAATAGAATTAGCATTTATAAAACAACAAATATTTGGTGCAATTTGTTGCACTCTTTTAGTATCATTTGTACTCTTAGTAGGGTTGCAGACATTACAAAGCTTCAGTCAACACATGTATTACAAATAACCAATAAAATAATGTAACTAAGGTATCATGCCCTTGTTCATGTCTAGCTTCCCTAACTGATTTTGCTTGTTTTTTTGTTTTGTTTTGTTTTGTTGCTTCCTGTGGACTCAACACAGGTCACTGGCAATCAACAACATTTATTGAGTTATCTTTAATAAAATTTGAGTTTCAAATAACATTTTACAGCAGGATGCATTTGAGTGTTTAATGAAAACACTTTGCACGTTTGTTTTAACAGTTTGAACGTGCTGTTGTTATACTAAATGTCAAGTCTTGTTAGGGGGCGGAGTCTACATTTGATTGTTAATATCTCACGATTATTACTCAAACATTTTGAACAGTTTGAAGATTTGTAATGTTCTGTGAGAACTTCAGAACGTGTGTAATTAGCGATCAAAGGTTGACTCCACCCCTAAAATCACATTCAAACTGTCAAAACAAATGTGTGAAGTGTTTTCATTAAACACTGAAACACGCTCGGTTGTAAGTCCAATGGAGAATTTATTACTTAAGCCTGAGATTTGTTTATGCCACCCTTCAAGGAACCTTTCTTTACTTACGTTGACTTGATGGTAATGCATCGTTCTTGTTCATCTTTGCGGGTGTCTGTGAACCTTGTTTCTCCAGCTTTGGCAGAAGCAATAATGCCTGCTTTACTGACCAAAGAATCAGTCAATGTAGATTTGCCATGGTCAACATGGGCAATGACTGACATGTTACGGATGTTATCTTTTTTGTCCATGATATCACGGATCTAAAGTCATACAAAAGATTAACATTGTTTACTGTAATTTTCAAAATCATGCCAACTCAGACAGCCAAACAGTCAACTGGTTTTTGGCTCTTTTGCTTGTGAATCAAAATTAAAAATCAAAATTATGAAGAAATACAGAATAAAAATATTGTCTTATCTATAATATATTATCTAAAGATCATTTTGGATTATTTGGTAGGTATTTTGAGTGCTTTGAGATCACTGTTTATCATAATAATAATTTATCAAAATTTTTATTTATGGAAGCAAAAATACCAAATCAAAACATTGAGTGTTTGGATGTCTGAGTTCGCATGATGAAAATTGCAGTAATAAATTTTAAAAAATGCCCTTTTCAAACCATTAAAGTATATGACAAAATTAAACATGTCATTTAAGGGTGCTTTTTAACATGCTTTAACTTTCACATTTTCAAAAGCAGTTTTGGGTGAAAATGTTTTTATCATGAAAATCCAGTTAAGGGCAGTGTTAAGCTGTGGTCCTGGGGTCACGTTGATTATAGTTTTACACTGCAATCTATATCTGTAAGTCTGTTTATTGTTTTAGCTGCTAAGAACAATATCTGCACTTGTAAAATGCAAGTGCAAATTTTCATTGAATTGACCCCTAAGTATGATATAGGGGAAATGATATGTCTGCCATGGACCCACATTCTTATTTTTGTTTTAACATCTCCATGTTTTAAATTTCGATGAGTCCTTAATTGGAGGCCTTAATCTTTTAATTCATCACACATAGTAGTTCAAGTCTTTTTTTTTCAACTTTTTTTTTTGCAGTTATATTTTTGTATGGATTTTGAAGCAATGAAGAAAAAGAGTCACCATCAACTTTTGGTTAAGAGCAGCTCAAACTAAACAAATTGTTGCAACTAGGATAAAGGATAGGGAAAACAGTTAACTCTACAGGGAAATCTGTTACTCTTTTTGAGTTTTTAGCAGTGGTTTGACATTGAGCTTCAAATCTTGTGGCTGAATGTGTGCTTTAACTTCATGGTTCAAAAATCTTTGTAAATTATCCAATCATAACACACAATACAGTTATGATAAAGTACATCACAGGTATAGTATTACAAATATTTTTCCACTTATACGAAATCTGCTCAACAAAAAAAACAAACTATATATAATAGACCCTTATCACGCTAGCGTGACATAATAGAATATTTGATTTATCGGGAAAAGGAGTTTACTATCAAATTTGTCACATTGAAAATAGTAAAATTGCAAAGTTTCGTAAAGATTGCCCTTAAACTGACGAAGATATGAATTTTTAAATGTAAGCATTTGGTGAAAATTTTTGCAAAGAAATGTATGTGTCTAGCCTGATAACGAGGCTGGGCGTGCATGCGATGCACAGTCCACAGTACATTTCTTTGTAAAAATGCTTACTTTCAAAAATTCATTTCTTCGTCAGTTGGAGGCCAATCTTTATGAAACTTTGCAATTTTACTATAATCATTGTGACCAATTTTATAGTAAACTTCTTTTTCCGATAAATTCAAATATCTTATAATGTCACGCTAGCGTGATAAGGGTCTATTTATGAGAGCATTAAAACTTGCGCATTTTAAGAAACAGACATTTTCTACCGAATACTGTTGTCATAACTGTGAGCAAATATGGGATCCAGGTACCCTGCAAGCAAAGATTTTTGCTAATCTTCTGCTAACAAGCAAGCAAGCAAGGGAAAAACCTCTGCCTGCCCTCGTGACTAGTTCTGTTGAGCATATCCACAGATGACATGGCAAAACGTCATGAGCGATGGATACCTTGTGAGTGAATTTGACATGTACTTGATGACATTTACAAAGACTAGACCATACTTTATTTTATATCCAGAAATGTTGATGTGGAAATCACAAGAGGGCCCGCTGTAATCACTTTCTCTTTGCTCCATGAAAGGATTAGAGAATGCAGGGTCAAGCAGGGTAGGATCCTGATATCAGTTGATCCTTAACATAATTCTGATCTAACAGTCCATTTTATTATGCTCTTTTTGGTCTACTTGTCAGTAGTTAAGTTTTTCTGTTCTTTGGGGGTATTCCAAGAAATCACTAAAGAATTTAAAACCTGATGGATTGGTTTAAATCATAAGCACCTAAGGAGTACTCTTTTCAGAATACAGATTTTCACCATGATTTCTATACTTTTTTGAGGGGGAGGGGAGGGGGAGGGTGCAACAATTTCTTCAAAATTCTGCTTCATTGGCAATACAAAAATTCTTATAAAGTACAGGGTCTTTTTCACCCTTAGTGGCAAATTATGTGTTATATAGATTATTTCTATCGAGGTCACAAAACACACGAGTTTTTAATCTTAAATATTGCGTATTGAAGAAACCATGGCAGGAAAAATCACGGAGAAATCAGAATCAAATGAAAATGGAAAAATTCGATCGATATGTTTACCCTCTTTGACGTGAATACATTCATAAATTCAATTGATTTGGACTAACACCTTAGTACAAAGAAGAACAGAAAAATGTTTCTTCGCGTTTATTCTTTTTATGGTGTAAAAATAAACGTGAAAGACTCTGTACATAAGCGCTATATTACATATATAAGCTTTATAGATTGGATAATTTGGACAGACTTCCAAGTTACACAAGTAACGAATGCACTGGAAATAATGGAAATTAAAGAATCAAAGGAATTGGTTTACAGCATGTTGTATTGAGTTCTAGAGTTCAACAGTGCGTTCAGAGCTTGTGCCGGCATGTTCGTCATCAAATAAAAATTTTCGAGGTTTCGAGAAAACACGTGAAATTTTAGAATTCTTACCTGGTCTACCGTAAAGTTCACCTACGGACAAGAAAATAGATAGTATAATTAAAAATACTTATCATTGTGTAAAATTATACAGTATTAAACGATTCGTGTGGATTGAATAGGTAACTGAATTAGTAGTACGTGTCGCCAATATGGCGACTTTTAGTACGGTGCTTCGATTTGAAAGCCGAATTTTGAAAGTGTTCGGGGGTAAATTGGGAATACATTTTGAGGAATAACTCGAAGAAAGTTAAAGTTGATAGGATATTACAAGATGGAGAAACGATGGCCACTTACCATCTTGAAATCGTTCTTTTTGTTCGCCGCCTTCGCGAAACTACACTCCAAAGGCTAACGACAAGAAGGAAAAGGAACGATTCAATGAATATCTTGCACAATCAGCCGCAATATTAGCCTCGATCTGGTGTATCAACCGACGACTGACCGACCAATTTTTTGGATCGATAGACGATCGATACTAGGTCGATAGCGTTTCGCAGCATTGCGAGCACTACCGAAACCTTTCGGAAATAAAATCACACAGGAATCCCAAAAACGTTGATACTTTTTGGTTACTTCGGAACATATTGCACCATCAAAGGCAAAAATAGTTTAAAAATAGCAGAATTTTTTAAATTAAAACTATCATTCACATCACCTACATGCAAAGATTTCAATAATCCTTTTAGAAAAAAATAACACGAAAAATGATTTTAATATTCTGGGCAAAATTTTTTTGCGATTTCGCATCTCATTTTCGCAATTTCTCATAATTTTTTATTTTCTGGAGTCGATTGTACGAAGCCTGGATAAGTTATCCACCGGATAAGAGCTATAAATTTTATCTGCTGAATAAGGATTTCTTCATATAGCGCTTATCCAGGCTTCGTACAACCGGCTCCTGGATCAACCCAACTAAGAAATACTTACAAAACTCATATACACCATTATATACACCATTCTAAAAAGTTTTGCAAGTAGAAACTGATACCAAGCGCTCCATGTTTTGTCGTACCAGTTTAATGGGCTAGCTCCTGGTCGTAAGATTATTCAGCAGAGTAATACCCCGTTTATCAATTATGCCTTCCCAGCCATCTTAATTGGGTACACAATTTTAAGCGACCTTGATATACTAATTTAATTAAGCAACTTAATTTAATTAATCAGGTTAATTTTTACCTGACTATAGCTAGTTAATGCAATGACTGATTCCATAATTCTAATTCTCTCTGTTCGCTCTTTGGGCTTCCTGTGGTGGTCGACTGCTAGTTGAGGGACCAAACTAAACTACGACTTATGGCATCTGTCTAAGTGTGCATGAGTTAAATACAGTTACAGTATATTACAATAGTCCACTTTCGATATTCTGGCTGAGTGATCATGCACAAAGCAATTCAAGGCGAGGCTCCAGGGAAACAATGGGAGATCCTAGCCTAATATATTCTTTTTCGTGTCGTCTTGCATTGCTTTGTGTGTGATCACACAACCAAAATATCGAAACTGAACTATTAAGTTTTAAACTAATTTACATATTGACTTTCTGCATATAAATAGTTCAGTCAATTTATAATTTAATTGACCCAGTACTAATTGTGCAACAGAAGGTATTTCAACGGTTTGACGTAGAACCATATGCCTAATAGCATATCAGAAGTCCTTCTCAATCAAATGATGGGAACGTCTCGGAAATTGACTTTATTTGAAAAGGATGCAATCCTCCAGATTGTTCACCGGACGGGACGTTTTTACCTCATTTTGTGCTCATTTTGATTGGGTTTGCAAACAAGAAAAAAAAATTGCAGGGGCGGATCATATCCAGGGCTCAGACTGAGGAGGTTCACTTCACATTTTATATTGTACATCTTGTTCTTGATGTTTTTTCTTTCTCGGCGTAAAATGTTTTATTTTTAGGATGAGAAAGGGGGTTCCGGGGCACCCAAGGAACCCCTCTGGATCGCCCCTGAAATGTTAAATCAAAACTCAACAAAACTCAGACGTCAAAATGCTAGACGGTTACTTATATAATAATTTAGTTTAAATATGTACTGATTAATACAACCAAATTTGCAGTACGTAGCAAATATATGTTAAACCCGTGTTCTAATTGAATCACGTCCGTTTTCTTCACCGCACGTTTTGGAAAGCTTTGTGCTTTTGGTATATTTTTCGCCTTTTTTGCAGACTGTGGTTTTGATCTCATAAAGGTTATCGGTAAGTTCGGTATTACCTCAGTTTTCAAGGCTGCTATGATATACATCTGCGCTTCAGGCAAATGGACATTAACTATAAGAAGTCGGTTAAATTAAAATTGACACATACTCTGCTTTTAAGTTTTTTTTGCTGTCGAACTCCTATATATAAGAGGGCTGCATATGGGATGCTCGTTGGAAATTTCGAAAATGACCCCTAAAAGGTACCTGAATTTTATCCTGTTGGTCGTGGCAACAATTGATTTCTATCCGTAAAAGGTACCAATTCAAAAACAAAGTTATTGAAGAATCCAAAAAATAAAAACTCCTGTATCGGTGTGCTCAAGAGACACAAGTCAGATCATTAAAATCGTCCCAGTAATGCTTATTTTAGGTATTTTATTTACCGAATTAATTAAAAACGCCCTAAAAGGTACCAGCTAAGTCTTTGGTAGTCCACTAAAGTCTAAGAAACATGTACACTAAAAGGTACCATATTTTGACCCGGCCCTAAAAGGTACGACGAGCATCCCCGCCCCTTTCTCCTCCCTCCTTCCGCCCATCCTTCCCCCCCCCCCCCCCCTCCCACGGGTCAATGACGTGACATGGTTGTTTGACCAGGCGTGATTGGCGATCCTTTGGCACAGTTTTAGACTTCTGATGTGCTCTTATTTTCTGCTTTGAAAACCCGGCGGGAGGAGGGAGGAGACAAGGAGAGGGGGGGGGGGGGTTGCTTCTCTATATACACTATATATATACGGGAGAGGGGGGGGGTTGCTTCTCTATATACACTATATATATACGGGTATGTGCCGCCCGATAGGGGTATATATGGTTTTTCAGCTCCTGGGATCAACTGGAGTATAGGTTTTTTCCTTCCCTTTTTATGTAGTTTGAGATAGGGTATCGTTTTGGTCTTGGATAGTGTATAACGCCACTGTCAATTTGATCAGGAAATGTTTCTTTGGACAGACCGTCATTTGTCTGGAATATGGTATACAATTTAGTCTGGACCCCTGTGTGTGTGTGTGTGGGGTGGGGGGGGGGGGGGGGCTCCATTGTAAAAGGATCGGGTATGTTCGTCGTATCTCTTAGGGGTAAAAATCAGCGATTTGATATTTTTTAGGGTGTTAAAATTAAAATTTAGAGTTTTAGCATTTCCTTGTCTCCCTTAGGGTATCAAAAGAGCCCATCGCTTATATATTATTTTGTTCTCAAACTGGAAGAAATTTGCCCAACAAAAAGCATGTCTGTCGTCCAATTTTATGTTCATCATAATAACGTTCATTAACTCTTGTTATCGCTGGCATCTCGTAGGGGTTAAAAATCTTCCAACGACACCCTTCTTAAAAGACTTCCGGTATCTTTTAGGGGAATTTTTAAAACATTTCCGACAAGCATACCCGATCCTTTTATAATGGAGATCCCTCCCCCCGGTTCTGGAGCTGGATATGGAAAATCTAAACTTTAATTAGGTCACGATTTGGGATATGGGGTCAAGGTTCAGTTGAGATGCCTGCGGCACACCCCCTACCCAAAAAACCCGGCTCACTGGGCAAAATGGTATTCGATTTATTATGATTTTGCATTTACTAATGCATTCACATTTTCGCTCATTTAAAGCTATATAAGTCACGAATCACAAAATATAACATATATGCAAAAGTCTTACTATACCATGCAATTTTCAGCATCTTACGTTCCTTTTCCGAGGATGCAGCTCAACGTGGTCGATCAGGTTGAAGCCGGGAGTGCATCATAGAGAGCGCGCGCTTAATTGACAGGGATGCGCCCGCTGTAATGAATTGGCACAGCTGTTGCGGTCTCCCTACTTGCATGTATAGGCAAAGCTAATAAAATAAATAGACCAAATCAGCTAAAGCGTTGCTATGTACATTTCTCCTCAATTCACCTCTGGGAATAAAAACAATTTTTCGAAAAAGTTCCACATGATATTGAAATTGAGCTAGAAAACAAAGAATTAATCTTAGTGCCGGAGGTTTTGAATTAATTGGGTAAAAACGTACATAGCAACGTATCCAGGTGAACGGAGATTTTATTTTCAACCAATCAGAGCGCGTTCAGCATTTTTGCGAACGGCCCTCGTCCCCAGGCTACTTACTTCACGGTCGACGAGTATTTTGCAACTGGAGTTTATAATAAATTGTTTTCCACCAAGATATGTGGTGAACAACTGGAAATTTAGTCTTCTTCCTGAGCCTAACGTGTAAGTAATTGTTGTAAAAATGTTTGTAAGTTTTTATATTAAATTTTTTATTTGGCATTGTGTACTGTACTTAATTATTCCGTTCAGTTGATAAATATAAAAGTTATTAGCAAATTCGTGCAGGTGTAGACTCGCTAAAACCCTCAAGTATACTTCCATATCGAAAAAACTCATTTTTAAAATCATAGCCCTTATTTACTGTGCTGTTAAGCACGATATTCTGTTTGTAAACCGATTTCCTTTGGGAGACTCGCACTATCAACACGCTCGCCTCGGTCAACTCTCAAAATCACGTATTGTTTGATAAGAAAGATAGCAGCCAAACACTGAGCGTTAAAATGACGATACCAACAGCTTATTTGCTTATTTTAGGCTAAATCTTTCTTAAATGCATTAACATATATTCGCTCATTAACTTTAGTAGTGGAATATTTTCGCAGAATGATAAGTTCTTGCTCGTAGCTCCTTCAACATATCGTGACGGTATTGCGTGACACAGTTTTGATCGCTGATAAAACGATGGCAAAGCGACAGGAACAGTCAAAAATTAAAGGGAGACTTCTTTCAAACTCTTTTGCTAATTTATGTGATTAAAAGCTTTCAGAAATAATTTTTCTGATATTTTGCTTGTTCATCAAGGGACCTGGGGACCAGGGCCGTTCATTTTGTCCAATAATGCTTTGCACGCCGTGTTCACCGTTCACCTGGATTAACCGATTCTTGGGTTGCATATGACGTCATGGCAGCCATCTTGGATGAACTTACAAAAGATTTCTTATTAGCATGTCTTGTTTATTCATTCAACATGGCTACTGCCTCATTTTAATTCCTGAAGGAATGGATGAAGCCCAGCAGTTGGAGGTACTCGGGCAATCGAGTTGGTGAGGCTGGCTGTTTAGCCCACGCCGTTTAATTTTGTATGTGTAAAACCGGTATTTTGTGCTGCCTTCCTGTCGTTGTATAGATATGAGGCTGCCAGACAATAGTGAGCTGAGTCGGACAATAATGGAAATTTGGAGTTTTATAGGATCCTATAAAAAATATAGGCAAAAACAGGAAATATGGGTGGGCTGGGATGCACAGGGACGGTAGATGTCCCGAAGAGATGGAGGGATGGAAGAACTGAAAGGGAGAGAAAGAAATGACACTGTCACGTATTTTAATTAATACTTTATTCATTAAATCGACTTCAGAAATCAAACCTCACAAAGAAGAACTGTTTAAAATTGAGGATAATTTACAACCATTTACAAGAAATGTGGCTGTCTTCTTTTTACAATTGGAGTCCGTGACAATTGCCATTCTAAGTGAACCCATGCAATACTTAATTTAACTATCACGTCTTAAATAAAATGATTGGTTATTGTGTAAGCCCAAGAGACCATAATACTAAGGGAGCGAAACTCAGTATTGATGTCTGTGCGATGTTCGTGGCGACTAAGGCTATTTTTAGTAACTTCGCCATCGCGCGCGCAAGGCTCTCAAACAATAGAATTCAAAAGCCGAAAGCAAACTGTCCCGTGCGAGCGGACGTCTAAAACCAAATTCTATTGTTCGAGAGCCTTGCGCGCGCGATGATGAAGTTACTAAAAATAGCCTTAGCCGCCACGAACATCGCAGACATCAATACTGAGTTTCGCTCTCTTAGTATTATGGTCTCTTGGTAAGCCTGAAGGCTAATAATAATTGTTAAAATTACAGTCAATATATTTCTTATAGTCATTCTTCATAAGATTGTCCATGCCACCTGCCATTTTAGACTAAAAGTACCGAAACAAATTGCTCGGTACAAGTAATAAGTTTTGTCATTTTTAACGACCATTTAGATAAGTTATTGAAATCCAATAAAAAGTTCTTCATCGGCAAAGACAAAGTTCCTTTGGCCACGTGACAGTTAATATCAATCCCCGCATGGACAACTTGTTCAGAGTGAATGTGATGAGCAAAGAAAAGGCGCCTAACATGATCTTCACCTCCACTCAAGCCATATACTCGAGTGCATGGGCAGTGCCTGCCTGAATATTAAAACCATTTAGACGTCGAGCGAAAATAAAACGTGCCTTGTCTAGAGCAGATTTCGTATGTGTGAAGCTTACCGCGCCGTGCCCGTGTTAGTCCCGTGATGGCTATAAAAAATATTCGAAATTCCTGCTGTAACCGTGCCGTGTCGATCAGTGCTGTGTTGTCTATAGAAACATATGATATACCTGCCGTAAACGTCAAACGAAATCTACTCTACAGCGCGCCTTACACAAGGCGCGAACCTCTTCGTTAACGACAGTTAGTCTATGAGCGTTTTGTTCGGGCCTTATCAAGGAACAGCTCAGAACGCTACTCCTCGATAAAGCGCGCGCGTTAGACTAAAAGTGCCGTTTATACGGAGAGACAAGGCGCGTTATATTACTGGCCCTATTAAATACGCCCCTCATAATTATGATCTTGTTTTTCAAACAAAATTCTCGTTGTTTGCTATGCCATGCAGTTAGTAAATTACAACTATGTTGAAAGGATGGAAGATCTGTAATGGACAATGTTCGACAAGCTTCGCAGTTCTGCTGTACTACGCAAACATAGAAGTGACCTTTGAGAGAGAACATGAGCTTTTCTTGTACCTTAGAAAGTATAAAATTCGTCTCAGATCGCCCATTGTTTTTGTCCATTGCAGTGTTTTTGAAATAATCAATGAATACACTTTTCAAGATGGGAAAAGGAATATCCAATGACTATGAGTATACAAAAAATATCTAATACATTTTTGAGTTTTAGAAAATCTTTAGTGTTCGATAGACCGAAACGAGTTAAAAAAATAATAGGGAAAATGGTTATACGATAAATGAGAAGAAAGAAAGCGTCTGGATATCAATTATAATTGGCATTAGCTGTAGATTTTTAGTTAAAATGCATAGTTTAGGGATACAATGTTTTCTGATAAAATGCTTCGAGCTAAAGCTAGAAACGGTCCCAAAGACATGTTACTGGACGAAAGTGCAAAGAATTATACCCAACCCGTGACCACGCCCTTATAAACGTACCCCAAACGATCGATAAAACCACCTAGAGAAAGATTTAAAAGCAATAGTGGATCTAAAGTATGTTTTCCTGGTTTCCCACACAATGGCAATGGGTATCATGATTAACGCCAAAATAAACAATATAAAGATGAACATCTTGAAGCCATAATATTCCACTTCAGCCTGTTTTGTGGTCTGGGGGGTAGAGACGGGTTTAGGTTGGTTAGTGATGACATTATTGGCGACGCTGTTCGGAATGGGCTCGGCGTCTGTCATGTCGGCTGTTTCAGATACAGCAGACTCTTCAACACGGTCTGGGACTTCAGGGAAGACGTGTGTTTCAAATTTCTGGAGCTCTAAGGATTGATCAGTGGAAATTTGTACAGAGCTGTTTTGATGAGGATTCAATGGGAGTGCTAGGTCCCCTGTGCTTTCTGAGATGTTGTCCGCTGCTGGTGGCTTGGGACGACGTGTAATGCGAACACTGGGGGTCCTGTGGAAAGTTAACACCATTGTTTTTTTAGCCGAGCGCTTGAATGGAGAAACGACAAGCTGCCACACTACAAACACTGACACTGGCCCGAGCCACAAGGGACCATAAACCGCGAAGCGGGAGTTTAATTTGTGTATTCCGAGTATGATTACAGACAGAATTGGACGAAACGGCCAAGTCCTGTTACCAATTAATCATAACTTTTACAATTTCGGAGAAAAAGATTTCCATGCTAATCAATCGGTTTTAACTTTGCCTAAAGTGCATTCAGGCCCAATAAAACCACCAAATAGACCATAAACAAAATTGGACAACCGCGAAACGGAAGTCCAATTTGTGTATTCCGAGCAGTATGATTACAGACCGAATTGGACGACACGAAGTCCTGTTACCAATTAATCATAACTATTACAATTTCCGAGAAATGATTTTCATGCTAATCAATGCTAACCGCAACTAAAATGACCAAATTTTGTTGAAAAAGCGAGAATCGTTTGTGAAAAATCTCTAGAATGCGCGCTCAATGGCGTAGCGATTACATCGCGCGCTCAAAATGCGTAACCCGATTGGCTCTGGCAACTATCCGATTACAACTGTCCTATTACAGGTGTCCAACTACAGCCAACTGTCCAATTACACTATCCAATTACAACCTACAGTTTGATTAGTGGAAAATAGAGTAGTCTTTCAACCAATCAGATTTGAGGAAATTGTAATAGTAATGATTAATACTAAAATAGGGTACTCTCTCGACCAATCAGATTCGTGGAAATAGTAATAGCTATGATTAACATGGTGTTCGTTGCGTTTGTATCACCAAATGTATTATTAGTTGAAAATCACCATATTTTTTCGAACAAAACCTGGATTTCTAAAGATTTTTAAAATTTCCAGTAAAACACTGAAGTGACAAATAAGTTGGTGGTTTTAGGGTTATGCGAGTCACATTCTGGCAAGTCACAATAATGTGTATATAATCAAAAGATATTGCTTAACTATAAGGGACATGTGGCTGTTTAAATATCAAATTACATTGTACAAACGTGCTACTAAACCACAAGTCTGGAAAGCAAAGCACACAGAAGGAATAACATATTAATTCACTTGCTAAAGGAATTGATTTGAATGTGAAAACTTGTTTCGCGAACTCCACTGATGTTCTAGGCTCCATTTCCAGCCGCTAAGGGTTCCGGTTAAAATCCTCAAAGGATCTTATCCGAAATCCTCCACGGTCGAGCCTACCGATGTCCAGAACTCTTATCAGTGGAGCAATGCTTCCTTTCGAAGATCAAAGGGACTTGCTTATTTGATGCAATTTCAACTTATTCAAATCTAGTAGCGTCTACCATCCTTTTACTTCGAAAAGCCGTAAAAATGACGTTCTGAAACGACTAAAATGATCAAATTCTGACGCGAATTTTGTTAACAAAAATATATCGTCAACCATTCTTTCAAATTCAATTAACGTTGTCACTGAATAAAGCCTAAAGCCTAAAGGCTTGGAGAGCGAGATCATGAACTTTCGTTTTCAGCCATGATCATTGATTACAATAAGAACTCACTGTATGCTTGCAAATTCTACAACTTGGACACATATTCCTTAATTTCTCAGATAGCCTACAGAGAAGTTTGTTAGTACACAAAAGATATTTGAAAGGCTTTTTTCTCAGCGACAACGTTAATTGAAATAGCTATACAAGGAACTAGACCATAGCTTCGACTGAACTGAAAAATTAAGAGTTTCAAAGGAAATCATAGTAAAAAGCTTACCTTTTTATCTCTGGTTCAGGGCGACTGATCTTTTCACTCTCAGCGATGACTTCGTCTTGAGTAGGCCCACTAAAAGACAAGGGAAAAACAAGATGCTTAAAGAAGCTGCTAGCACAGGTGGAAATGCAAAACAAGGGAAGATAAACAATGCTAAATTATGTAAGGCAATACCCAATGATAATAAAGAGCTTGCTATTAATACGTGGTTGGGGTGAGAAGTTTATTAAAACTTCAGACATCTGCTGCCATCTATAGACAGTTTTCAGTATGGTAATTTGTTTTTATCAAGAATACACCACGAAATTCATTAGAACTTGTCTTTTATCTATAGTTATCAATATGTATGAAAGGGTGACATTGAAGGGAAGAAAGATGAAAAGGAAAAAAACAAAAAAACAAACGGAAGGGTAACAAAAATAGAGCAAAACAAGGATGGAGGGAGGAAATGAATTGGAGGGGAGGGGAGGGGGGGAGGGGAGGGAAGTGCAAACCAGGAAGTTTGAATTACTGTAAATTTCCAAAATTAACAATATAAGCAGGGTTTTTTTAAAATTTTGTTGTTGTTTTTGCTTTTCTTTTCTTTTTACATTTTGTTTTCGTTTTGGAGCCTTTCCAGTGTTACAATTGACAAAAAAACTAACAGTATCCAACAGTATTGTGTTAGAGCCTACAATCATTGCCAGAATTGTTGGCACGATTTTGTCGGAGTGCGCGCATACAGTGGACGGTAATGAAATTGGCTCCCCCCTTTCCCCCTGTACAATGTTGCTGTGAAAATCCCAAAACCTACCACTTGGGAATCAGTCCTAAATACCTTTTAGCTAGAAACAACATTGAACGGGGTGGGGGATGGGTGGGGGTCCAAAAGTACAGCCACAAAGTTTACATTTTTAAGAATATCCATCAAATTCACGTTGTGCCAACTAATTTTGACAAGGATTGTAGATTGGGCATATGAAAAGTTTCAAGTTACAACTATGTCTTTTAGTTGAAAATTTGGAAAAAAATCCATGACTAATTTTCTCACACACTTACCTATACTTGTATTTGGCACGTCTAAAAAGTTTAGGTGGAGAGAGTGATGATCTTCGTCTTGGTTTGATCTCCTTTTGAGTTTGTGAGCTATGTGTAAAGATTAAAGTAGTTAGCATTATAGTCTCCTATGCAGCTGTGTTTAGCTCTGCTCTGTACAGCTCTGCTGTTTCCACAGTCATACAAAATCTACTATACTAATTGTTTACTGTTTATTCTCAAAAACTAGACCAGTGTTGAAGGAAAAATACAGTACAAGGTACAGTATGGTTACCCAGACAAAAATCTTGACAGGGAATAGGGTAACAGGCTAGTGTGAACCCAACCAATACAATGTTTAGACATTCACAAAAATATGCAAAGTTTCACCATTGATGTCTGGAAACTCCCCCTGTTTATGTGATTGTTGTATGACATTGTGTTGGAATTACAGTATCCAATAGACCTTTTTCAAGTTTGTTCATACCGCTGTAAAATTAGACAACAGACGCATTGGCGCAGGGTTAGCCTTGAGTCAAGGTAAATTATTGGTAAAATACCAGTGAGAAAAGCAAAACACTTTGACTAAGAACAATACAGAAATTACTTTCATTCCCATGGGTCTTTCTTGAAAAGGAGGCTAGCCCTGCATAAATGTGGCTTTTGTCAAGAAGCTCAGCTGTCTCTAGTAATTGGAAACTGGACTATTCCAACAGAATGATACCCCTGGGTTCCCAAGGATGGCCAAATAATGACTTTAGAGGAAGATTCATTTTTTTACCTGTAAAATGACTGATGCTCAACAGAACACTTCCACAAGTGCTTACAGGCTAGTGGATCAGGAAGTCTGAATCCATAATTAGCTTTACGCTGCAATCAGAACATAAATAACAAATTAAAGTTTAAAAGTTTAAATTAAAATAAAATAAAATAAATGAATGAATAAATAAATAATATTTTACAGCAGATCCATGTAGTAGCTATTCTTCTGCTGGCACTCACACTCACTACCTCTACATTAAATATTTTGCATACATTGCTCAACTCACAAGCTGATTTTTTGCCAGGAACCATTTCCAATAAAGCTTCAAGACAAGTAGCATAAATGAAGGATTGCCAATGCAACTGACCCCAAGCAATGTTTTCAAAAACAGCCACACATTGGCTTAGAAAGAACTGCTATTGACACCAATTTGGACTATCTGAGTAAACATAATTTGATCAGAATAGTTACCAGCTCAGTTGAATGCATTCCCCGAAAGGGATTATGGGTCAGCTATTTTGGTTAGCATTTCCTAATCTGATTGAAATCTGATTTGAGAAAGTGAAATAGTTCATGGTTTTCATAAAAAGACATTTTGTGATATTACCAGTTGAAAACCTATTTTTGTATATCAATATCAACTAGTGGTACATCATGCCCACGTTGCAGCATAAGCAAAAGCCCTAAACACAAGCAAATTTATCCATTTTGAACTTAACTCAGTTCGCTGAAATTAAACTACGGTAAGATCAGCTTCCATACAAATAGCTTTGAAAAAATAAACGATTTATAAATCATCTATTTAGAAATAACATCACCAAAAATAAGAACTTGTTTCTACATAATGAGTTTTCTTTTCGTTACCTTGAAACGCTGACTAGATTTTCTCAAAAACGGTCTGCTTGATGCATGCTCTGACTCGTAAAAACGCAGGAATCAGCCAAGAGAAAGTGTCGCTTACATCCTTGGAAACGCTTAGAGTTTCTCAACATGATGATCAGTAGTTTCGATAGCCATTTCTTTGTTTGAAATTGTGGACTTCAAGTGCCTCGGTTTCACATTTAAAGTAAAATTCTGCTCAAGACTGTACCTCCTCGGCTCGCCAACCACAAACATCCACAGTCACAAACTCAGTGTTGTTTACTCCTCGAAACTCCTCCAAATTTGCTTTTCCATTCAAAGAGAACATCATATTAGCAAAGAGATCGGCAAATTGAAGCAATGGTGTAATTTTCTGTCCTATTTCTTTACGTTTAGTTGGAAACAAACTCACAAGTTGAAGGACTTTGGCTGAGCGTTTTGTCAAAATAAATGCTTTTTCCCGCCACTTGGCAGCGCGTCCGCTAACAGAAAAGGCGCGAATTTCTCGTATTTTTTTATTTGACTCGGAAATATTTTAGTGAAACTCTCTATTATGTCTTTTATAATAGCAAAATGGTTTTACAACATTCTAGAAAATGAGACATTCGTATTTTATCCATTATCTTGGTAGGTATGAAGCTAAGTATTACAAAGAAATGCTAATCAAAATAGCTTTTCAAATCCTCGATTCTGATTGGTTGACCTTGGGATTGTTGCGAAGGTCAACTCAGCTGGTACTTGGGCCACTGTCGTCAGAGCCCTCTTCAAATGACATATATCAATGTTTGTATGATATTATCTCAAGCTTGAATGGTTAACTTTAGCACTTACATCTTCTTTAAGAACCTGGATGTAGAATACTTTGCCATCATATGAGCACTTGAGAATCTGAGGCCTATCATAAGTAACATTCACAGTTTAGGATGAATAATGATTTAGGCATTATGCATAGATCTGCATGTACATAGTTGGACATGATCAGCTCTTTCTTGGTGTTGCAAGGCACCTGAGGCATGAAGATAATAAAACAATAGCCGAGAACAAAGAACTTTGAATGAAACAATACCCTACAATACAAATAACTCAAAGTCAGAAAACAATACATCTTGCAACACCAAGAAAGACCCACATGATCTATCTTTCTTATGGCAATAAATTAATCTCAAAGCCATGATTTTATTATTTCAGATTGTTATAACAGAACACATAATTTCGTAGGTCTTACCAGTCAAATCCTGATACTCTCTTTCCATCTCTGATGATAGCAATACCAGATGGAGTAAGCCCCAGGTATAACTGTATGTTATCTTGATCCTGTTATTACAATACTATGATTAATGGGTGAACTAGTGTAGAGCCTTGTTCTGTTGTGCTGTCTCTCGACTTCCTCAATAATTTTACCATTTGCAATATTATTATTACATTATTTTACTAATTGTTTTTATCAGGAGGGCAATACCAGGAGACTGACACGTGCTTCCCAATAACAAGATTACTCAGACTGATAATATGCCTCCTTAAGGTGTTTTTCATTTAGTGGAACCAACCAGCCAGAACGGCCTGATTTCTTAGGACTGATTCAAGCTTGAGCTAAGAATTGACATGTACCATTTTGATTTAAGAACTGGCTGTTCTGGCTGGTTGGTTCCACTAAATGGAAAACACCCTTAGAATCTACCGTAACTATAGCATCAGCTAATCACAGTTGAAAATTTTGTTGCCGATTCGCAGAATGATGTACTTAACCAGGGTTTCATTCAGCTTCAATGCAGGCTAATTTCACTTTATTCTTGCTGATTTGATAAAATGAAAACAATAGGTCACTGTATTTGTTTTTGTGCTACAGCTTGTTTTTGAAATTTTATGTACAGTATCTCACTGAATTCGGAAATCTCTATTTTACATCTAGATGGCTGCAACCTTGAAGACTTGAAATTTGTTTGACGTGTACATGTGCTCACATAAGGTAGAATTGTGTGCAGAGTGCATGCACAGTGCAAAACTACAGATTGAATTAGCTTAAAAGTACAGTTGTGCAGTATATTATACATACCTTGCATGGATGTGGATCAACACCATACATGTCTAGACTTTTGACTTTTCCAAGGAAATTCTTTTCAGCTACTGATGGAACTTGACCACTGAAATAATAAGGAAGTGTCTTTCACATTGTCACATTTGCTAAATGTACATACATTCATGTGAGCATTCCAAACTGTCAAAAGAATTCCATAAAATGAACCAAAATTATCAATAACACTGCCTGGACAACCATTCATTATCACACTAAAGCTATATTCATGAATTTCATCATATTTTAAGCAGTTTTCCTATGAGTGTGAAATAGACAGTGCTGTGATATGACTGTATCAGTGTTGTGTTGTCTGTAAAAATGAAACCATAAAAAATTAATTAAAGTTCCTTGCATGACCATGGGTGCCCCGAACAAGCTGTTTCCACAGTCAGATGAAATCTGCCCTCTCATCATCATCATCATCATCATCATCATCATCATCATCAGGAACATGTTAACTTTGATGCCATCACTAAGTTTATCACCTGACAAGACACCCTAATATGTCAAACATACTGACTTAATTCACTTACACAAGCTGCTTATGTATTTCAGCAATCTTTTTCTCCAGTTTTTCACTTTGTTTAGGAACAATACGGAATTCAGACACATAGCCTTCATCATTGTCATCTGGATCATAATCACCCAGTTCAGCTAAAAATGATAATAAACAAAATTATTGAAGAAAGCCTAAACTGATTTGTAAGCATACACTACAGAAATGAAAGATGGAGCAGGTTTCTTTTAACTAAAAAAAATGTCATATTGTACAGCCATACCTAGGGTTATATATAATATTTTATTGACATAATTATTGTATTGTCCAATATTTAATGTACAGTTATATTCATGTTTGCTTTGTTTATGTGAGTGTTTGTATTGCAAGGAATTAGGTTATAACAAATTTTAAAAATGTAATACATAACTCCTGCCTAGACTAGTTTTAACTATTTGCAGGAGTTACGGTTTGTAAGTTATAAATGTTACTAAATTATAAAGTTGAAGTTGACGTTGCAGTTGAGGCTGACTACTAGCTAGATATTATTTCAGATTCTGTGATCAAATGATCAAGTCTCTTTAATATAAAGCATGGAATGAAAGTTTTGTTGAGTGGTTAGTAGGATAACTACAAGTAGATAATTTAACCACTATATAATGAACCCTGGCCACACATCAAAACATTCAAAGTCTTTTCCATAATTAGCTACATGCTATGTGCCACATTAAGTACTTGTACATTTGTCTGCTACATATTTGAATATTTTTGTAGATTGGTTATTTCAATACAATTAAAAAATACTACATCAGAACTTAGTGCATATTTTTAAAGCTATCACTAAGGATATGCAAATGAAATTCAATATCCTAAAGGAAATGTACTAATTGCTTTGATCTATTTCCACTGAGTGGCCAGCGATAGGACAAGGAAAAATGGCAACTTAATAGCAGTTTGCTAGCAGATTACAAACAGAGGAATAAACAATCCAATTCAGTTATTAGAACAAATTAAAAACTGTATTAGAACTGTAGTAAAATGAGCATTTTGCTACATAATGTAAAAAAGGCACTGCACTATATTTAGCATTTATTTAGTAGTTCCTTATTTAAGCTAGAAATTGGTCTCCCAGGAATCCAAGGCCCAGACACATTTTCCCCCACAAAATCCATGAATGAATTTTAAAAAGAAAATGTCTACCAAAACTGAACATATTGTTCTGACCTCCATAACCACAAGATAATGGGGATAAAATATCAATCACTTTCTATAAACTGCTTACTCTGGCCAGTGAATTGAGGTTTAGCTAAAAATTTCCTGTCTTAAAATTCTTAAAGTATTGACAAAGAAAAGAGTACATCATTCTGTTTCAGTTTCACTGACAGTGTACATGTACATTACTGACAATGATGATAAATGTACAGTCCTAATTTTCGTTCATTATGACAATCTTTTCCTCTCTAGTCACATGAAAGCAATAACTAAATATAACACAGTGCTTCTTGCTTTATGTTAGATATTAAATAATACAAGATTGATTCAAATCACTTTTGCATTCTAACTGGGTACAGGTGTCTAAATTAATGCATCCACTACACTGAATACATCCATCTCTACTTTAAGTACAATGTACCAGAGACCACAATGAAGTTAGCTTTTCAGCTTAATAGATCCTCATGTCGATAAAGAATCAGTTGTCAATAACTTAAATGACTAACCTTGAACAATATAAGCACCAAGCTCTGCTAGTTCATTATATGAACAGAGGAGTCTAAAATGATAAGGACATTTAATTTTAAGTAAAACTTTATCACTTTTTGTAGATAAATACATAATAACAAGAAAATTAATGCTATGAAATATGAATATGTAAAAGCTCACCTTCCATGTAGAATGTCTCTTTTGATTTGTAAGAAAAATTGGTACCTGACCAACATAAAAAACATTAATTTTAATTTCATTTGGCATACTACACAATTAAAGTGGAAGATGAACAAACAAAAAGGAAAAGAGAAAGAAAGAATGAGAGAAAAAGGATGAAATGAGGAGAAACAAATAGAAAAGACAAATTAACAAAAAGAAGAAACAAACAAACCTTGAAAAAAGATGGAAGGAAGGAAGGAGAGAGGGATTGATCGAGGGAGTGAGTGGGCGAGCAAAGGAAGGAAGGAAGGAAGGAAGGAAGAAAGAAAGGAAGGAAGAAAGAAAGGGAGGAAGGGAGGAAGGGAGGAAGGGAGGAAGGGAGGACAGGAGGAAGGGAGGAATAAGAATGTGGAAGTGGCACACATTTGTGAAAAATGAACATTATAAAATCATGTGTTCAAGAGTAAGTGTAGTACATTGTAGATCTTGATAATCAATAAAAGGTATAATTCATGCAAGGAGGATTGGCAGATCTTCCCATAATGCTTTGCGCACAACTTATATTATCACTTTTTGCTGATCACGTGATCAGTCATTTGGCGATGGATTTCTTAGAGATAGGAGCTCGTAAGTCGAAAGCATTTATGGACAAAACCACAATAATTCTGCATTGCCTTGATTATGGACAGACGCAAAAGGTTGTTATCGAAAGTTGTCTATGTTTAGAGGTAAATACCATCATTGGTCACAAGTTTTCCTGAGAAAACAGCCGAAACTGGAGGTTTTTTGTGTTCCCTTTTACAGACCTTTACATCAAAACTAGTCAGCGAGAGTCATAGAAAACTATCTTCTATGGCTTTTTATCAAGAACGATCAAATTGTGTTGTTTTTATGATCAAAACTAATAATATTCTCAAAACTTGGACAAAAGTGTTCGTACTTTTGACTAATCAGTGTGACTCAAGAAGCGGCGTTTTTGACAATAGTTTGACAACTTTCATCGAAGGAATCTGGCAGAAATTATGCTGAGCAAAGAGTTTTCTGTTTTTACAATGGAACCATGACTCGAAAAAAGACGAAACGGTAAAATATAAGACCATATAACTTACAGTTCTTCAAGATTTGCAAGTCTTTACGTGCTCTTCGATGAATCAGGCAGCGTTCAACATGGTGAATTGAAAGCCGTGTTTTTGGCTGAAGCTGAAGTTTGAAAGAGGCTTACAGAATGAGGATTTTGCTGGTAAACGAGAAGCTGTCGATTTGAATTATCTATTGGCTGTTTACCAATAGCTTGTGTTAAAACATCTCTTCACTGGCGTAGTTGGATTTTTACGAATAATGTACAAGTTGTCTCGTGGCGACGGTCAAGTTTGGAAATCTTCTTCTGTACATTGTACCTGTCTTTGTACGTAAGTAAGGAAAAAAAACTTTGTTTAATTTAACTGACTGGCGTCGTTTGAAAATTTAAATTAATGCTCAACCAAGTCGTTTTCTTTGAATATTTACACTTTTTTGCTTGTGAAACTCAATTTGTATTGTTTGTAAATTAAACTAAAATTGGAAAGATGGAAAGTCTTTTTTTATATCTTTAAGTTTTGGTTTCCTTACTAAAGTAAAATTTGTAGCCACACAAACTCATTCGTCAGAAAACCATGTCTTTATCGGTGAAAGCCATTTAGTTATCAACTCCATAACTCGAAGATAGCTTTAATTCCTTAGCCGAGGTTTTGCCCTTCCCATCAACCACACGTCATATTGGCTTTCTTGTTCATAGTTCTTCAACCGTAAAAGGGCAATGTTCATGTCTTTTGTTTATCACAAAAACATGGAGCCCTTTGGAGCCCTTTCTAAAAATTAACATCCAAATTTCTTCTTCTATCAGTTAATAAGGGTATTTTTCCTATATGTTCAATTTTTCAAGCTGATTTTTACTTATTTTGTTGGGTTGTTTGTCACTGTCCCGGCATTTTCTACAAACGGTGAAAAAACCGATAATTCAAAGCGACGAAAAAAATCAACAAAAACAGATCACGATGTTTTAAAGTTTTCTGAAATGGAAAACACATGTTAGAGAAGGTTTTCTTGCATTTCTCTTGTCTATTTTTCGCCAAAAAACGATAAAAAAACAACTTCAAAAACCAAATCTCAACCACAGAATCAGCTGTTCCAATTTAATTATTCACTTCCGGTCACTACGGTAATTTGTGCGCAAAGCTTCATGGGAAGCTCTGCCAATCCTCCTTGAATTCATGGAAATAAAAAATAAAGATTACCTAAAGAACATAATTATATATCAACAGGACAATAATAATACAAATGCATATGATCTTGTAAGCTCTTTTACCTTGTAATTTCTTCATGAACTACACTTGGATCTAAAGCATAAAACTTAACTCTGAAGAAAAGCTTGAATGGAGGCTTCAATGCTGTTGAGCAAGCAATGGTTTACTGGTCAAAACAAAATAATGAAGACACACTACATGTACATGTAGAGTACTTATCAATTATTAGTGAGTTATCAAATCATCTAGACATGTTTTTTAAATAATAAAAGTGAATTTGGCATGACTTCTATAAAAGTCTAATCAAACATTCAATGACTATTTATGGTTCCAGCTTCCCTCAATTGCCAATGCCCACAAGTTCAATAAATTAGCTAGAATATCTCAGAATTTAAAACTCTGATCATCACTGACAATTAATTATAAATTGTTTTAATTGTTTACTGTCCTACGAAAATAAATGAAATTGTAATCTTTGTATTACTATTTTAGACAGATACCGAGTATTAATTTTGTTTGTGGGACAAGATTCTTATAAATTAAAATAATTCCGCCGAGAAAACTGCTATGTCAGTGATTGGTTTGCTATTGTCTGAGTTGGAACCATGAATTAGATACAGTTTGATTACATTTCACTGAAAATATCAGTAACAAGGGCCTTATACATAATGACAAATGACAACATATTTGTATCTCTATATTCATCACAAAGCAAATAAATCAACATAGATAAACTCAGATAATTAACTTTTAATACAAACATCTAGTGCAAATATTTGTTACTCTGTAACAAAGTGGGGATGAAAAATTTTAACCTGTCTATGTAATGAAAGGAGTAAAGTATTATAATATAAAGATGTAAATGGAGTAAGTGACTTCTGATCAGATCCCAAATTCTCCTTCTGAATTGCGGGGTTTCAGACAGCTGATGAATCTCATTATCTGCCTCAAATGGTGGCCAATGTTTGACTACCATGTGCTCTCAACCAGAAAATATTGTATTGAAAACTTGTCATTCAGCTGATGAAAATTTCAATGAGATTGAAAATGACGCCATATGAAATCCAAGAATTAAAAGATCTTTGAGGAGAACTTAGGGCTGGTTTTCATGAGTGATGGATGGTTCAGGAGAAGCGGAAGGATCATACACAGACTCAGTATGCATCTGTTCATTGTCTATTTTTCACACCTAGGTGAGAATGCAACACTGAATCTCATATGTTGCTTCTGCTTCTGCTTCCATCACTCATGAAAAACAACCCTTCATATCACTTATAATTTCTGTTGTTGTTATGACATCTAAAATAGCCACCATCCAAGATATTCTTCAATTGCATAGAAAAGAATCAAGATATGCATAAAGCTCAGTCATTCATAACAAGACAAAAGTTTTATAAGCTTTATGCACATATTATCATTCTTGGAGCAAGACTATTGGTGATGTACAAACTGATCATTTTGCCTAGGTTGTTGTGGGAAGTACAAAAACTTAAAATCGTCACAAAAAATGCCAAAGTTACTAATGTACTGTACATGTACAACTATTAAGGTTCACAGTTAATTAAGATAAACTAAAAATAAAGCTTGGGACAGTAAAGGCCAATTTACGCGGTGCAATATTTACCTATATACAACTGTTGCATGAAACTTGCTTACAACATATTTTAGTGGCTATTTACACACACACAACTTTGCATACAATAGTGGCAGGCGATTTATAAGCTTGATTTACATGACACAATTCGTGTGGTATGTATGTCGCAAGCAAGTTGCATGCAACAGTTATAGGCAAAAGTTGCACCATGTAAATCGGCCCTAAAACTAAAATCATGTTGTAGATTTACATGTACTCACATTTCATCTGTTTTAGGATGTTTTTGTTGAGGTCTAACCAATGCTATAAAGTAAAACAGATTACAGTGAATATCAAAAGAGAAAATCCAAGAGGAATTTGCACAGAAGCAACCAATTTAACGAAGGAAAATAGAAAATACTTAAATCAAAAGCATTTGAAAATGGTAAATATGCATGTACCATACACATGCTATGACTATATAAAATAATGTCTTTTACCAATATAAAGTAGTATAGAAATAGAATAGGAGATATAGAGTATAAGAAAAGCAAGTTTAGAAACATGAGGCATTAGCCTAGAATTTCTCTTGCTTTTGAGTGCTCTGTTATCCAGTGTTTATACCACAGACACAGTTTTCTTTTGAGTGGAAAATATGCTGCACCATACGGTGACATTGTCTATAAACTATTCAAAATTCCTGCTGTAACCAAGTCCATGCAGTTTTCCAGTCATACAAATCAATTATAAATTGCTTTTATAAATATATTTTTCAAAGTTTTAGTGCATGTCATGTTTCTGTCCTCTGATATAAACATAGTAGCTGGTAAATAACTGTATGGACCCCTTCAACAATATTTCACTCAAGCGTGAAAACAAGGCATGTTGTATATAATCTTCATTTATATGATGATCTACACTTATTCATTATACAAGCCTTCAAACAGCATAAAAATTATAAACACTAGTTTTTTTGTTACAAATATGAGACTGATAATATTACTGGAAGCATAAAACTAATGTACACAACATTTAAATATTAAATTATATGCCAGTACATAGCATATTAAAAGTTTCAATTTAGAAAGAACTAAATCAAATTAAACTAAGAATGACTTCTCTCGACTTGTAGATCAAAATGATCATAAAAGATAACTGTTAAAAGACATTTTAAAAATAATTTGTGGCATAAAAGCTGCACATCTGTGATAACACAGTCATGCTTAATACAATTATCTATCAACAGATTCAAGCAAATAAAAAAGAAATTTATTTATTAATAGTTTCTGGGCATCACAGTCTAGAAAGTTATTGTTTCAAACAGTTTTATGTCCTTGAATGATGAATAAAATACCATGTTTTCTTGCTTAACAAATATTCATTTTTCATTATACCACCATCTTAATTCAATGTCTGAATTGATGTTTAACACCTGTAACTTTTACCATAACAACCAAACTTTTGTGGAAAAAATCATAAAATTTTAGCATTTCCATAATGAATAATATTGATATTGAAATACGTGCAAATTGTATGATTTCTAAAATATGATTTTTTTCTTCTTGAGTATTTTCCATTAATGATTTTTTCTCTTTATTGCAATAGCACAGGCCATCAAATGAAAAATAATGGTTTATATTAGTCTATAAAATTATAACACCAGAGGATATCAATGCCACAATGTGATGTTTGCATTACAAGTAATTTTATTGCACTGTTGGTAATAATGCAATATAACTATCACTTTTGAATGACATCTCAAATGCTATATCTTTTCAATTGTATTTATATTGTGAAAACTACTTAAAATATTAATGATAATGTTGGACATTGGCACTGTTATTGACAGTACTGGCGTTACATGTTATGCTTAAACTTGTCAATTAGGTGACATAAATTTTGTTCCCCTATGTCTTGGAAAAAATATTAATGTTCCCTAGCCTTTTGGTTACTAGAGTGAATTGGATAGGAACAACAACACCCCCCAAAATTGCGACAAATGCTTCGATTTTTGATCATTAACATCCTGGCAGCAAATTCTTATCAGATTCCAAAAGATAGTAGACACAGAAGCTTTTTTGTTGTTTGCAAGCTATCCATGGTATATCCAACTAACATATGACAGTATATATATAGGTGAAATTTGGTTGGTTAAAATGGGATATAAGTCAGCAAAGGACATAATTGGGGTAAGACTCATTTTCAATTGGTGGTTATAGAGTACCATAGGTCAATGAATTTAAATACAAAAGTAATGCATAAGGTGAGCACTGTTGAAAACATGACCACCTGTTTTAGGTGTTGTATCACCAATAATAAACATTCTACAAAATATTGATATTTTTAACACCTCTATGCACACAAATATATGTGTGTTATATTTTTAGAATTAATTCCTCTCCAAGCGGATGGAAGGGAATGAAATTTTAAAAGAAAGAAAAAGTTCAATAAAACTCACCCTCTGCTTGGAGTCATCCACGAATCTGAGTCCAAAGTAATCTTTCTCCAATAAATCGAGAGCTTTGCATACCGAGTCGAATACAGTTTGTCCCTTGGCATCCCTCTGAGAGTTTTAAAAAAAAGAAGTACAAATCAGCAACAAAAACATTGCGACCACAACGTTGAGACGCGGGGAAATAAATAAATAAAATAAACGACGATCTTACCATATGTGAATTCATTTCAAAAAATTTGAAAAGGAAATTAATTAGCAGACTTGAATTCAGAAAAAAGGAGGGTGTACGCGCTAATTTCTTTTGTTGTGGTATATTAATTTTACTTATTTTTTGTAATAGCTATTGCTTTTTAGAGAAAAACTGGAAACGCTGTGTTAGAAACATTGATCTTCCTATATGCAGGGGTTACACATGAATGCATATTCAATAACACTGGTATACACAACAGCTTTCATTGTAAAAAGCCGCTGCAACTGTATTCAAGCTCAAAAGCATATTCCTCAGCGACTGATAAAATATCGCCTTCAGCGGAAAACGAAAGAACAAAGAGACTTTTCCGTTGGACGAGTTTTGGAGAAAAACAAAAGATTTGGGGTACTAGTAGGATCTTGAACTAGTAATGTTGGCGCCTGGTGATCGATCACATTTTGGGAATTCTCTTCTAAAAGACAATTTACTTGTCCCTTGAAATTCCCACACGCAGCCTGGAGTAGTTTCTTTATGGGATACGAGACTGAAAAAACGAACCGCATATAAGGAAATGATTAATTGAAGTTGTAGTAAAGTTGCAGGAGGCGAGACGTCCAAGCGATTGACATGCAAGACGCGTTACTTACAGTTTTGAATATTTCTTGAAGTCAAAAGATAAAAAAAGTTAATTATTGCCAGAAGTCAATCCAGGTTTATTGAACACTTCTAAGACCTTGAGGAAGTTGGTAATCTTTCCTGAGAGTCCTGAAGTCCTCGGCTTTATGAATATTCCGGTAAATTGGTTGCAAAAATTGTACAATGCAGAGAAAGCAAACTAAACTTACCCGAAACTCACACGTCATCTCGGTGTCATCAAGTAAGCTTATCTTGGAGATATACTCCGTGTCCAGGTTACTCTTGCTGCCAATTTTCAACATTCTTTCTCTGTGGTTTTAGGTGGAAAATGCAGAAACTGTACAGAAAGAGAGTCTTCACTCGTGAAGATCACAAAGTAGCAGACGCGCTAAAGTTTAGACCTTAGACCGTCCTACTGCGCAGTCGCAAACATTTTTGCCCAGAGGAACATCAATAGAACAAATAATCTCATTGGCTAATATCCAATCTTGGCGGCGCTGTTCCACAATAAGATGATAATATCGAAAACTTATTTTTAGCTACTTGTCAAGGTGTATTTTTTTTATGTGTCTGCGAACGTGAAGTCTAAGCAGGTAAGGACTGAAAATTTTAAAATCTTTTCGTGCTTAGAAAAAAATCACTTGCAATATGTGTGACCATATAACTTAAGTTAAGAAGCTTAAGCTTACTGCTGCTAGTTTGTGACCGAATTAAAAATGATCACTTAACTTAATTATTTAATAATACGATGAATCTTTGGTACGTTTATGTATACCACGACACCACACGACTGCTCCAATTATAAACTGTCTGGACTGATTATAAATATATATATGCTAATGAGGCATAAACATGCAGGCAAAGTTATGGATTAATAAATAAATAAGCCGCTATTTATATATTTAATACTTTATTAATTGGTATTAAAATATCTAAGTACCAGTATCTTTAACCTTACAGCACCAATAGGACTTCATATCATTAATTATGGCTATTATTGTTTTGATCATTGGAGTCAGTGGCTGTGGAAAGTAAGTCGTCATAGATTTAATAAGACTAATCTTGTACCAATGTTAAAAACAGACCACATAAAATCAATGCAAGTAAGCTAAATCTGAGAAGCAGGTTTCTTTTGACCTCTAGCACAGGAAACTTCTTGAGAATAATCCTCTTTTCCCAAATAAACCATGTAAATGGGACTGCCGAGAGACAAGGCTTAACTTTTTCAAGTCTGCTGAAGGTCTCAAAGGCACCTTATAAGAATAAAGTTCATCTCCACACCTCGTCTGCTCCCTTCACACCTCAACAATGAGGGAACTTAAACCACTAAAAACAATGGCTTGGACATCACACAGACATTCTTTTTCATACCTGCATGTGCCTTCATTGTCAAAATCTTAGAATGCAAGAAAGTCTCAAAATGCATTTTGTGTGAATCAGAATGACAGCACAATTATTACACATAATAATATGTACGTTCATGAGGTCTTTTAATCATTATTTTTGGTTTCTTAGTTCCCTTATTGAAAATAAAGGTCTGATCGAGTGTTCCCCAGGGGGGGGGGGAACTCCTATATATAAGAGGACGGGGATGCTCGTCGGAAATTTTAAAAATGATCCCTAAAAGGTACCAAAGTCATATCCGGGGTGGGCGTGGCAATACATGTTTTTACCCCTAAAAGGTACCAACTCAAAAACACTAAATTTAACATTTTGCATATTTTAGTCAATCAAGCAATCAATTGTGTCTATTTATATACGAACAATTTGATGGTCGTGCAATCCGATCTTTGTTTCCAGTATTTAATCGTTGATGGAGGAAAAAATCGGACCAAAAAATCACCCTAAAAGGTACCAGCAAGGTCTCTAGTAGTCCACTAAAGTCTGAGATACCCTAAAAGGTACCAGATCGCTGATTTTGACCGCTAAAAGGTACGACGAGCATCCCCGTCCATTCCCCCCCCCCCCCCCCCAGGGAGTGTTCTAATGATGATCACTATCTTTCTTTCTCTATTTAAATGCAGGACCACCATTGGACAAACTCTGGCCAAAAGAGTAAGTGGACTGGCTCCTCCCCCTAATTCTTGATGCATACAAAAAACTTGCCAAGTGATGCTCTTTCGTGACTTCATTCCATAATGCTGCTTGCACATAATGAATCTCCAGGAACCCCCTTGGAAATAAATGGAATGTACACAAATGAACAAAGCAAATGCTCTAGAATTCCTCTGGGGTTTGCTTGATTTCTCTGAATATCTCACATCTAATCGAGGCTAACGCTGAGCAACACTGAACTCGAAACTGGTCAGAGGGAGAGTATTGTCTTATTCATTCATTCATTCTACATTTTGTTCTTCCAGATGTCTTGGCCATTTGAAGATGCAGACACTTTCCATCCTCCTAGTAATATTGGTAAAATGCAGCAAGGTATTCCTCTTACAGATGAGGTAAAATATTTAATGAAATGGGACTTCAAGTTGATTTCCTTTATTTACTCATGCTCAGGAATCCAGGGGTATTATTCTGCTGTTCATTTCTCTCAAAAAAGAGCAAACTTTACTTCTGGAACAAGGTCTAACAGAGACAACATTCCCAGGGTAGTTTTCCTGGAGGTGAGAAAGGAGCAACAGAATAATACTTCTAGATTCCTGAAGATGCTATTTACTACCAGAAACCATAAGCACTTGCTTTTTAGTGTGCCCACCCGTAGATGTTACCATTTTTAACAAGATGTTATACGTAATGTATAAAGAACAAGAGAGCGTGTTATACTGGTAGATATAGATCCAAGCCAAAGGATTTTTAGACCTGATATAATGCGCTCTTGAGTTCTTTTACTTATCAAACGTCTAGCTGTCAAATATCATATTTGACCAGAATTTTCCAAGTTTTACTATTTTATGACTTAGAAAATCAAAGTTAAAGTTTATGCAAATGAACAAAAATATTTATCTGATATTAATAAAGATCTACGTTATGGTAGTGGTATCTATTGTGTTTCCTAATGAATTATTAGTGATTTGATAAATCCAGAAAGAGGCCTCAAACTGTTGTTGATTTGGTTTCAGGACAGAATTCCTTGGTTGTTAGCTTTAAACAAAGTTGTAGACAAGTAAGGGATTTACTGTAAAATTATCATACATCATCTGTATTATCATGATCATTATACACTTATTTCAAAAAACGTTGTCACGGTTCAAAGCATCAAGCATCAACACAAGCCCAAAATGAATGCTGGTTTTGTGCTGCTAATAATCAATAATATACTCAAATCAAACTTGTTATCAAAAGAATTGAGTGCAGTATACTAACAAGGACTTGATTTGAGTCTGATGAGTCTGATTTGAATACATTACAAACAAAACCAGCATTCATTTTGGTCTTGGATTGACACTTATTACTCTGAACTGCAACAACTTTTCTTGAAATAAGTGTGCATTTGATAATCATCAGCTACAATCTCCATTTTTATAAAATATGGACCACAATATACAAACATTTAAAAAAAATCTATTTTACGTTCAGGTGGAGAGAAAGTTCACAGTCAGGAGTCTTAGCATGCTCTGCACTTAAACAGTTCTACAGAAATATCATACTCAATGGCATGAACGACCAAGATCACTTAGCACCTCAATCAGAGAAATCCACAAACCACAAGCAAGATCACCTCACTGTACTATTACAGGGTTCTAAAGAGCTTGTACAAGAGAGGATGTCAAAGCGCTATGATCATTTCATGCCATCATCTTTATTAGACTCTCAAATTGAGATCCTAGAACCTTTAGAACAATCACTTTATTCAATGAGCATTTCTATTGACAATACAGTTGAAGATATTACAAAGGAAATCATTCAAAGAATCGAAAAGATATCTATGAAATAGCTTAAGTGACTTTCAGGTGAAGTTTTGGAATTTTCTCTGATGCTTTAAAAGCGGCCTTCCAGTGCCAGATTTGCAGTGCCTGGAGATCAAAAAAGTCACTTGTCATGAGCAATTTTCATAGGTACCCCTTCATAATAATTGTAAACGTATTTTATAGCACAGGCATTCTCTTGAATATTCTAGAATTGATTGACAAAATTTATCAATAACGATGTTCCAATAAAAGTTCAGAAAAATTTATACAATAAACAATTTACTAAGAAAATATTGTTATACAATGTGTATAATGCTAATGTATCAATTTATCCTTATAACTACTTTCACATAACCATAATGCCCAAACAGATTATGCAAAAAAATGAGTTTGAATAGTTGTTATCATCCTGTAAATAATACCCGGTGAAATCCCAGAGGTTTGCCAGCTTAATTAATTGTACAGTGGTTATATATTTGGGGCTAGGAACATTTCTCTTTCACTGGCCCCCCTCTAAGAGTCCATTATTAATTCCGGTCACACCATAACTTCGCCATTTTGGTTACACCACGATTTTGTTGGCTAACTGTCAACAATCAGTTGGCATTTGACTTTTGTAGTTATAAGTTGCAATTATCTTAGGTCTAGTTCAAATGCCATACTTTCCATGTGCCATTCTCAATATATAAATCCTACTTAGAGCAATTTTTATTTGGCTAGCTCTTTTGTGCTGAATGCTTAGCCTATTCTAAAGTGAACCAGAAGTTCTAAAACTGTTAAGACACTGAACTTTTCATGTATTATTGTAACAATTTGGTATGTCATATGGCTGGTATGATGTCTAAACTACAGTCTACATGTATATAACGTTGTCCTAAATTCATCTCAGCTTGTTTAAATATAGTAGTTAGAACTCAACTGTATTCTACTTGCCAAAGCTTTTATACCAGAAGAAAATTGTCCTCACTGACTTTCGATTTCCAGTTCTTTAGTGGAAACACCTGGCTGTTCCAAGGAGCTGACAGAACAGGAGGTAGCTGATTCAGATGTTGAAGCCTGTGGTTTGACTGATGTACTTGTTGCATTTGATGGATTGGTGTTTATCTTTGGAAAAAAGCTCTCAACACCTGTGAACACAGTTTTTAATATTTATATTGGATCTCAACAAGTAATTTCTTTAGTAGACTGATTCCATAAGTTGTAGATGCCACAGGAAGCCCAAGGAGCAAACAGACTGACTTATGGTATCAGTCTTATTTCTTGAGTGCTACCATGAATAAATTTGCAGCCTGAATTGGGGGGGGGAGGGGGAGGGGGGGAGGACTCCTATATGTAAGAGGGCAGGGATGCTCATAATACCTTTTAGGAGTCAAAATCAGTGACCTGGTACCTTTTAGGGTCTTTCAAATTGTTTTTGAACTACCAGAGACTAAGCTGGTACTTTTCAGGGTGATTTTTTCCACTAGCACATTAGCTACCATAGATATGGATTTGATTACAAGACCACATCAGTATTCATTGCTACAATAGATCGTATTTAAACAAATGCAATTGATAATTATCAACTGAAAAATATTACATTTTAAGTGTTTTTTGAGTTGGCACCTTTTAAGAGTAAAAATGTATTGCCACGCCCCACCTGGATAAGACTCGGGTATCTTTTAGGGGTCATTTTCAAACCTTCTGACGAGCATCAGACCTACCCTTTTTTGAATGGAGTCCCTCTCCGTCGGGTCTTGTAAATAGACCAAATCAGCTAATGCATTGCTATGCATCCAATTCAAAACCTCTGGGAATAAGAAATATTGATCCAAATATTTCCATGTGACAAAAAACAAAGAATTTTATTCATAGAGGTTTTGAATTGAATGGAACATGCATGCATACATATCAACGTGTTAGCCAATTTGATCTATACACAACAACATTATTGATTATTTTCTCTCTAGAGTTTTCCCTCTACCATCCCTTCTTGCATCCACCTTTTATTGCAAACAACAGAACCCACCTTTCTGCCATTCAGGTGTTGGCCACATCTTCAGTTGATTTCCTCCACCAGTGTAGGCACTAGAGTTGGTTGAACCACTCTTGTCTGAAGATGACGATGAAGCTGATCGTCCAACTTGTTTACTTGGAGCTTTACCTCCAGCAGCTGTACAATAGAGTGTAATGAACACCAAAATATAGGAAACAGGGATGGCAGAAGACTATGGATGAATTGATGAATTGTGGGGGGGGGGGGGGGAAGGGGGGAGGGAGGGGGTAGAGAAGTTGTAGTGATCTCACTGTACATCATTGTACAACGTAAGTTTAGTTCAGCACAACACTCGATCATAACCATGAATATCATATAAGATGCTCTTTAAATGATTATCAGTAATCTTAATTTGCTAAGCTTAATTTTTTGATAGTTTTTCGATGATTGCATGATTGCTAGAAATTTCAATTCAGGTTTTTAAATTGATGATCTTGCAAAAAGAAAGATAACATTTTAGAAGCTTGGGAAAGACAAGTGCAACTTCTAGCGTAGGGAAACAGCAGCATTATCAGCAAATCGGCGATATAAAGATCAGCTCGAGCTTAGCCGATCAGTGCTTCGCTATATGATTACAAATTGACCAATAAACAACATATTACGAAGGAAATGCCATTAATATTGAATTAACAAGGATAACAACATACCCTTGGTACAGCCATCAGCTTTTGTACGGACCATTTTCAGTGAATTTTCGAAGCAAATTTTCCTTGAAACGAATACGACAAAGCCTCATCAACGTTCAGCCTAAATTTGGCGCCTTTTTCACTCATCGCGGGAAGAAGTGCATCATGGGATATTCTTTCACCGGAAGTGGACTCCAAGTGCAGCGAAAATTTACTAAAAAAATTTTATTGCTCTGTTTTTTTTGACAGTTGAACACATTGATTTTATGTTTTATTAAATCGTATTGCATGCTGATACTAAAATATAACTACAAGGTATTTTTGGCGAACCAAAATTTATAATGATCACAGGCCATTGTTGTTTCCATGCCAACGAAGTTTTCATTGTATTTTGTTATGCATCATACATTCCATGAGATTCCATGCTTTGGACTGATCGCTGAGAAAAGTGTAATAACTGGTAAGCTAGGATTCTTAATCCATAACTTTAAGATTTTTCTCTAACATACGCTAAATTTGCTTCTTTAATTACCAGCAAAACGATTTATTTGTCTTTCTGATGAAAGTTTGAAGACCAAATTTATTGATTGATGTTGTCTTTGACCCAACATGACGCTAACCATTCCAAGTAAACACAGCAAAATCTCTTCACTACGTTAATATATATCCCGCCAAACATTAAATTAATAGTGTTTACTGACATTTTAACAGTTAATGGTTTTTTTTATCAAGTTTCTTTGCTTACTTTCTGCCGCGAATTAGATGTTCCTTTGATGATTATTACGCGAGTTTATCCCGGGGTTTATCTGAAGTCGGCTGTTAATGCTGAAATGGCCTAAATACTTATATACTTTAAATCGGAAAATTGGTAACCAAATTGATGTCAATGATAACTAGTGGATTCGCTTTAGATGTAGCTTAAATTTCTCTAATTTCCTTGCAATGCGCAATTGTTCCAAGTATTTATAGTCATGCATATCTGTCATCGACTGTTCGGAACAGTTTTTGCCCACATTCATTTTACATTTGAATATTTAGTGATCAGCTAAAGACATGATAACGAGAATACCCATTAAGTTTTTATTATTCATGATGTAGTATTTGTGACCCTTTTTATATTGTTTTTTAAACTCAAATCAAAGTTATCGTTGCTCAAATGTTGCATGTTCTTATGAGCACTTTGTTTGCTATCCCGTGACTTTCTAGTTCTGCCTGTCGGCTTCAATGCAGTTGACTATTCATAATTCACAATGACGCACTGCAGCAGCATGGCTAGTTTTAGAACCAATCCAAATGTCACACAAAAGCCCTACCTTTTCATGTCAAACATCAAATTAATAGTGTGCTGTGATAGTCCAAATGATGAAATTTTATTCATTAGATACAATCTATATAAACAAGTTCCTCTTTTTTAGATTCAAATCAACTCTGACAATATGCTTGAAACATCCAACAAAATCACAACAGCCAAAACTGGAACTGACTTTCTGGCATCCTCTCACTTCCAAATCAGTAATGACAGTCGATGGGGACCTAATCGTGATCCAGAAGCTTACAAAAGTATCTTCAAAATTGATTATCCTCCTAAACCATTAATTAAGAGGACCCGCATCCCATCCCCCAAACCTGCTGGGATCATGCATCAGGATGATCGCTATGGTGACAACAACTCCTTGACAAAGAGTCACTTTGTTGAGAAACCACTAACTAAGCAATCTCCTAGAGATAGTTACGTACTGCGGAAGACTAACTTTAAAGGGGATTCTGATGAAAAGCTGAAATCCTTCAAGACAACACATAAGGAGTACTTTCCTGTAAAATCACTTCATGAGGCTAAAGCTACTCCAAGTACGAGTAAGGCTGAATGGATGAAAAGTTGTATACCTCAAGGTATGGTACTCTTGCCTAACAAATTGTGGCCCTAGAGAAATTTTAGAGCACATCTTTTTTGGTCATTTTCACGCATTAGACAAAGGAAAAACCATTTAGCAAAAAAGATGCATTTTTGAATTTTTCTGGATTAGTATACAATAAATTATATAGTCTATAAGTTCCCTTCCTCCTTGGAAAGGTAATACCAAAGGGTGTGGTCATGACCCCCAAAGTCTAGGCACAGTTCTAAGATTAATATGGGAATGGGTCACTGAGAGGCTTGGGGGGATCATATTAGGGCAGGGATGATTGCCATTGTATATTCAAATTCACCCAGATACCAAAATGGGTGTGGCTCAAGTGGATTATACCCTAAATTTAAAAGCACTAAAAGAATTGAAACATACATTGCCTGCTATTGCCTTCAAATTCATAAGCAAAACACTTTCTCTCTTGCTCACCCCTCCCAAGGTGTGTAGCCTGCGTAGCGGCATAAGGGGAGGGGGAAGAAAGGGGATTGGGGAGAGGAAGAAGAGGGAATGCCTGCAATGAAACCCCCACATTCCTCATAATGCCCATATTTAAGCCAATTATGAAAATCCTAAGTAGTAGCCAGATACTTTCCGCGAGATGGTCTTGAAATAGGGGTAAAAGTATCTCGAAAGCCGAAAAACTGAGAAATATTATTTCCTATTATAAATAATCCTGAACGGGTCGCCAGCTATCTTAAAGAAAAATAAGAATATAATTTTAGATCTGTCAACATCCATTTCAAAGGTCAACTATGGTTTGTACATGGAGATAATCAAGCCGGATTATCTTTCAGACAAAACAATAGATGCGGCTAGCTAGTTGACAGGCGTTTAACCAATGGGAATTTTACATCCAGAATGTGAACGTAAAATACAAGGAATGTGGGGGTTTCATTGCAGGTGTTCCCTCTTCTTCCTCTCCCCAATCCCCTTTCTTCCCCCTCCCTTTACAGTGCTACGCAGGCTAAAGGTGTGTTAAACCCCACCCCTCAAGGTGAACCCTTTTATTTTCCAAGAAGTCATTTGGTACCCCACTAAGGGGGAAGTAAGCCCCCTCGCTGGTTCTCTGACCATCAACTGATATATATAATACCATTCTTTTCCTATACATGTAGGTGACAAAGAAAAGGAGTTGTTACCACAGTCAGATTACAGAAGTAGATTTCTTGGTGAACAAGGAGCAAGTGGTCCTGTATTTGCTAAAGGAGATCAAAGTGGAAGACAAACTATAACTGGTGATCCAAGAACTCAACATGGCCAATTTGTCACTACGACTAAGACTGAATTTATCAACAGATACCTACCAAAGCATAAACTTGATCCTTCATTGTTTGTAAGTGATATCTTTATAATCCTCTGGAATCGTGGGGTATCCAATCCTTCTGCCACTCGTTTCTCACTCCTAGAAAAACTACCCCTGGGAACGTTATCTGTTAGAAGTTGTTCCAGAAAAAAGTTTTCTCTTGTTTCTGATTTGTCAACATGATCTTGGAAAAAAGTAGTTGTTGATAAGGAACTGGGCTTGTTTGAATTCGAGAGCAAAGTGATTTTAGTTGTTGATATGTTTTAGTTATCGATCACAATTAGTTATCAACAACTATTTCCCCTAGTCTATGGAGGCCTTTATACTATATAACCTTTGTTATGAGAAAAAGTGTGAGTCCTTATTTGGGTTGATTGTTGGGTTGGCCTTTTTGGGGTTCATCAATTTAATTTCATTCACGCTTCCCCATCACCCCAACACAAAAGTACCCTCATGAGAACTGAACCACAGTCACGTTTTGAGATGATAGCTATGTATGCCTAGTCATGCAGTAGGTAACTAAAAATTTAAAAATACAGTGAACTCCCTCTAAGACAGGCGCCACTGGAACCATCAACAGGTGTTCATCTTGAAGAGGTGTCATCTTAGAGGGAGTTTAAATGCAGTAAAAATTTGTAATTTAGGCAGAAAGGGACCAGCCATGGGTGCCCGTTTTAGAGAGGTGTCTCTCTTAGAGGGAGTTTATTAAATGCAGTAAAACTAGTAAATATATGTGATTTGGGCATAAAGGGACCATCCATGAGTGTTTAGGTGTCGGTTAGGCAAACGTTCACTGTATTCTGTGTGCATATTCTAGGCTGGAGGGTCCAACCTACCACAGGGTGACCAACAAAAGTGTACCTACCGTACAACCACTCAACAAGAATCCTTCAAACCACAAAAAATCTCTTCAGATTTTAAACCTTTCAACCAGAGAGAAGCTGTGAAACAGCTCAGACAAACCACTTTCCAGCTTGGTGATCTGAGAAGTTCAGGATCTTTAGAAACCACTGCTTCACATTCTTATCCTTACAAATCTATGGGAGGTAAGTCTCTCTATGATATATCAACGATTATCATATACCCTTTACGCGCGCTCTGACTGGCTGAAAGCTGTGCTATATCAGAGAACGGAGCACAGTTCTGATGTCAGCAGCGCGAGCTCGACCGCGCGCGCGCACCTTTTGAATTTTTGTACGGAGAAAATCGAACTTTTTCCTTATACAATAAAACAAATAGAACAGCTTTTTCCGTGCTCTGTTCATTAATACAGCACTTAGGAAGTGCCGAGAACACTCAAGAAGTGTGACACTTCTTTCGTGTTCCCGTCACTTCCTGCGTGCTGTAGTAGTGAATGGAGCACGGAAAAAGCTGTTCTATTTGTTAAAAATAAGATCCGTCTTATCTAAGGTGCAACTTGAATAAGGCGCGAACCTCTCCGTATAATAAACGGCACTCTAGTTTAGCCAAAGACGCGCTTTTTCGAGGAACAGCGTTGTGAGCTGTTTAAACCTCGATAAGGCTCGAATAAAGCGCGCGCGTCTTAAACAAAAAGTGCCGTTTGTTTTTGCCGAGATTTTCGCGCCTTATATAAGGCGCGTCTGCATGGCGCGTCCTATTTGGTATCGTATATAGCTATTTCAAAAAGGTTGACGGGGCGAATTGGTGATTCACTACCGAAAGGAACTGTGGTCACGCTATTAGACCGCTATCCGGCGCGGGGATATGAATCGCCTATCGACCACTTTGTCCAATAAGGTCTTTACTGCATGGTACCGGCATTGCTTGGGTATTTGATTAATGAAAATGAAGCAACTCTTGTTACCCCAAATTTCCTTTAGGTCGTGCAATCACTAATCGCATCACTTTCCCCCCATCGTATGTATCCGGCGTTTTCGTTGTCCACTCTGAAACGGCGTTTTCTCAAACAAAAGAGAAAATGGGAAAAAACGCCGTCGTTTTAGTATTGACGAGAGGCCTATACGTAGCAAAAAGATGCGTTTTCAAATTATCCGAACTAGTGTGGTATTAGAGCGGTTTTCGTATGAGTGGGAAACTTACCGCGCCGTACCGTCTGAACCGTGTCAGTGACGTAATGTCTATAGAGCAGGTTTCGTATGAGTTTGAAACGAACCTCGCCATGCCGTGACCGTGTCGGTGCTGTGTTGCCGTTTGTCCATAGAGCGGTTTTCGTATGAGTGGGAAACTGACCGTACTAGTTAGGGTAAATGCACAGTACGGTTACTGCAGGAATTTCGAATGTTTTTGTCGACATTACGGTACTGACACGGTCACGGTACGGTACGGTCAGCTTCCCACTCGTACGAAAACCGCTCTAAAAACATTCGAAATTCCTACCGTAACCGTGCCGTGACCGTGCGGTGCCGTTTTCACGGTCATACGAAATCTGCTCTAAAAACATTCGAAATTCCTGCCGTAACCGTACCGTACGGTGATGGTGGCGTTTCTCCAGATATACAAAATCTGCTCTATGGCCCTATGTAACCCCCGTCCTCCTCTTCTACTTCTCTCGAAATCACTTTCTATTGAACTCCAGCTCCGTCTTCGGCCGTCAGGGTTTCGTACGTTCACGGACGAGCAAACGAAACGCCGACGTCTGGGCCAAGTTGTTCGAAAGCGGGTTAGCGCTAATCCAGGGCTAAATCAACACTGCAAAAACGCGCGAGTAAATATATACTAAAAAAATTGAGTAAATCGGTGCATCCTCAGTGACTCACTTATCCGAGTAAATTTAAGGCGCGCAAATACGAGCAACAAAATCGTGCAACTTGTCGCGCAACATTGTTGCGTTGCAAGTTGTAAAGCAAATGTTGCTCGTATTACCGCCCCGCGCGCAACAAATTTTCTTTGTTGCAAAAAGTAGACAGTGCTTCTACCTCGTGCAACAACGTAACGAAAATTTGTTGCGCGCGGGGCGGTAATACGAGCAACATTTGCTTTACAACTTGCAACGCAACAATGTTGCGCGACAAGTTGCACGATTTTGTTGCTCGTATTTCCGCGCCTTTACTCAGTTGAGTAACTGCGTACCCTTTACTCAAATAACTGAGTAAATTTACTCGGAAGTCTCGGATAAGTGAGTTACTGTGGACGCATCGATTTACTAAAGTTTTTGAGTAAATTTACTCGCACGTTTTTGCAGTGTATATAAAAAAATTTAAAATAATAATAAAAAAAACTTTGGCGGGCTCTATACCAAATAAAACGGGACTAGCTCTGATGTTTTAGTTGTAACTTTATTGAAGATCCTACCAAACCATCTACTAATCCTTCTACAAATCCATCTATCAAGAGCATCGAACTAGCACCTTATTTAAGCGTATTCGCTGTGGGAAAATTCCTAACGCATAAGTGTTTGTCCGATCACGAGAGTGTTTACAGGGTATAGCATTAGATGTCCTTGCTAGATTAGATAGACACGATACATCTATAATTGTCATTAATGATACAACAACTATTTTGAGAATAAGCACTTTCCAACACGTCATTCATGCAGTAACTGTCTGGCATTTTCAAGCACTTCCCAACAGAAGTCGAGGTACTTTTTAAAATGAAGTGTTTTGTTATTTATTACTGTGGAATTTCAGGGCGAGCAATTGCAGCTAAAGTTGATATGGGAAAAAGTAGTTTTCCAGAAGGAGACCTGGATCCTAATCGCACTGTGGAAAGAGTTACCAGAACAACGAATGACCTCTTCTTTGGAAACGTGAGTATTCTTGTTGGTAGATAGATAGATAACCTTTATTTATACACGATAGTACTTAAAGCTAAAAGCTTGTGGGGTCGTGTAACAAAAAACTCTAAAAACATAAAAATAAAATAATAAATAAGCTAATTATAACACTTCAGTAAAAAAACATGGTAAAAAACATTTGTTTCGTGGTGGTGGTGTTGTTGATGATGTTAGTGGTGGTGATTGTTGTCATGATGACGGTGATCAAGGTGGCGATGACTGATCTGTTGATGGTGGTGATGATGGTATTATTGTTGTTGTTGTTCTTGGTGCATGATGGTAGTGGTATTGGTGGTGGTGGGGCTGATAATGGTGGTGGTATTAGTGGTGGTGTTGTTGATAATTACGGTATGGTGATGTTGATAGTAGAGTGATGGTATTGGTATTAATGGGAATGGTATTGGTGGTGGTGGTGGTGGTGGTGGCAATGTTGATATTGACGGTAGTGGTATTGGTGGTGGTGGGGCTGATAATGGTGGTGGTGGTATTAGTGGTGTTGATAATGATGGTGATGTTGATAGTAGAGTGATGGTATTGGTGGTATTAATGGTAGTGGTATTGTTGGTGGTGGGGCTGATAATGGTGGTGATGTTGCTATACACCAATTTCCATACATCATTTCAGTGATCACACACAAATCATCCAAGCGAGGCTTCAGGGTACAAATTGGAATAATCCTTTGTGTGTACCCTGGAGCCTCGCTTCAATGCTTTGTGTGTGACCACTGAACCGATGTATGGAAAATGATGAATTGGTGGGACGCGATGGTGTTGGTATTATTGGAAGTGGTATATTGGTGTTTGTGTTGATATTGGTGGTGGTGATGGTAATGTTGGTTGTGGAATTGGTGGTGGTGATATTGGTAGAAGTGGTGACGATTATCAACCTTTTTCTTTAGCCTGCCATTGGCCACAAGAATCCTTTAGTCGATGGATCCCAACTCCGGACAAAATCCAATGTTCATCTTGGACACGCTCCATCCGAGAGATTCTACGATACGTCCATGAAAATAAACTACACTGCTCTACCTTCACTGGATAAAACAGAATCCTTCAGCAAGCTAACCAAGAGCTCTTTACCACTGGACTATTACCGTGAGTTTCAGTTAGCTTTTAGATAACGATGGCTACAGAACAAGTAGCTAGGCAGATCACCTTTCTGAACTTAGAGGGGTAGACTCGGAACATGTCGCTGAGTAAAACCACTCTCAATCACTGGAATTAAATTTTTGCTCATTGCTATGATAGGAAATATCTCGGAAATATGTAGGAAAATGCAATTTCCTAGATACTTCCTATCATAGGAAATGAGCAAAAATTTCCAATGATCGAATATGCCATGCAATTACATCGTTGCGAGCAAATTCAAAAGAAACAACGCTTTAAACAGTGCACTTTCCCGCATCGCTAAAATAGCCGGGAGTGCATAATTGTTGGCTGCTACTTAGGGGCGTCTGACGCCCTTAGCATACGTCAATGATTTCTCTGTTTTGGTATTACATTGAGGGACGAATAAATTTCCTTTGCATTTGGGTCTTTACATTTCTAATATTTCCTTTTCAGGCGATCATGTGGGCGTCTCCACCACGTGGAATGACTTCCCATCGCATGGCGGTTTCTCCAAACTAGAGCCCAATCCACTCGCATTGCAAAACGTAAGTATATAGAATATTCTAGAAATACCCACAAGGCTGTTTGATAGTTATCCTGGTTTCATTTCGACCATGAATTATGGAGAAAATTCAAATCCGACCACATTCTGCAAGCTATTAGCTTTTTATTTTATTACGTGACTCAATCAATTAAATGATAGTCCAAATACATCATCTCATGTTATACTTTCGCTCTCTCTCTCAAACGGTCAACGCTCGAGATCTATATCAATAGCCTTGGGTGAAAAACATACTCTTTTCTGGGAATACAATAGCAATTGGCAGTTGTTGACGCTCCTTTTATCATAACGCGACAAAGTCAAATCTTGGAATCTGTGGTTAAAACTTCCGCTCCTAAATACGTTCTAGTTCTACTACATTGAACTCTTTCGAAGATGGAAACCCTCGGGACCCTCGATTTTTTCGGCAGAAAGGGATCATTAGATGCTGTCCTTTTTAATTAACAGACGCCTCTATCAAACGAACATTTATAAATAAGTGCTTGTCTCATAAAGGTGTCTGTTAATAAAGAGTTTATTGTATATCACTAGCCCTTGGAGTAGATTTCGTATGACTGTGAAAACGGCACCGCGCGGTCACGGCACGGTTACGGCAGGAATTTCGAATGATTTTATAGACATCATGGCACTGACACAGTCACGGCACGGCGCGGTCCGTTTCACACTCATACGAAATCTGCTCTAGCCCTCAGTGAAAACACCTATCGGCCAATTCATTGACCTGGTAGTATATTCTTTTCTTTCTTTCACACAGCTCAAAATGTCTCACATTCATCCCCAATGCCCAGGCGAAATGGAATATGGCACTACGCATCAACGTACCTACACGCCAAAGAAATCATCTCGGGTGACTGCTAAACTTGGTAGTTTACAACGAAGCTCAGTTCCTATTGGAACTCTGCACCTATATCAATGACAAGATACTAAACATGATAATGTGATGAGAAGTTTTCAGTACAAAAATAACAACAATTATAAGATTTTTTATTGTTTTGTAAGATAGCCGGAATAACTCAGTTGTAGTTGAAATAAAAAATGCGTGCTTTTCACGATGTTCACTTTAACACAACCACAAGAAAAAGGATCTAACGGCACCAAAGCACCATGGTGATCGCGTGTATTGCGAGCAATCACATTTTTCAAATAATTCACGCAGTGTATGGCTAATAAGAATTATATAATGAATATACAATGTAATACTATTGAGTAAATAAAAGATTTTAGAGAAACTAGCTCAGTTTTAATGTCTTGTTCACACTAGTGAACATTGCACACAGTACAGTGCATACATGTTTCAGCAGAACTTGCACCGTGTCTCCATAATAGAAGAATTAAGAAGCAGAATAGTAATATGAGCTAAGTTTCGCATGGCTGAGGCCTCTCGCCCATCAACCTTCCCGGGCGGGGAGGGGGGGGGGCAACCTTGAACTAAATACGTGCATGACTTATAGCTCTACACTTCTGCTGCATTTTTAGCAGAATTCGTTAAATTATGGTAGCTGGCTGAGGCTTTGCGTTCGAGACCTGATGTTAAAATTAAAAGTAGATCATAGACCTTGGTTTCGCTCTCAATGTAACTGCGCGCATTGTTACATGCAGGCAAAGTTGCATCGTATATGACACCCACGAAAACATCTTGTACAATGCCGGTTACAATTAAAAAAGGTTGTGTTGCGTTGCCGGCTCTTGGATTTTCAAATGAAACGGCTTTCTTGTAGATGAACTGGGCCTTTGATTGAACCCGACTCGAGATCCGGAGAATATATAGGATTTAGTCTACACTCCCATTCAGAATCTTGGTGGGGAAAAAATACAATATTTGGCGTCGGTTAAAAGAGAGGTAATTTTTCTCAATTGTATAGCGTGCAGATCTTTCTAGCTTTTGCAGTCACATACATATATGCAGTGTTTTATATTCAGTTTTCTCTTGCATCCATATGTAGACTTCCATTCTTACCTTTACCAGACCATGTGAGCTTGGTTGATACATATTCCCATTTTTTTCTGTAACAAAGAAACTGAAACGTGCAGTAACTCCTGTATGCTCTGTGGCTCTGTATTAATCACAACTGAAAATTAACGACGTTTTTAATGAACGGCTTTTTGCGTTTGAACTTCTTTACCACTGTTTTCTAATTGAGGTAATCAGTGGTAATTTATAATGACGTCATACTGCATTGTGACATCATCTCAACCTTCTATAAACCGAGCGTAATCCGATGCCTAGTCGAACAGAATACGGGGGCTTCTGATCGATATTATTTCGTCACGCTAAAATATGAATTAAGGAAACTAATCGATCATGCTTCTTTGCGGTTTATGTAGTACACCTGTTTTTAACTTCGTTGTCAGGCCACTGGCGACCCAATTAAAGGGGAGAATATTTAGAAAATTATCATAAAACTGCACGTACGGATATATCAACACTACACTTCGCAGCTATACCTTGCCTCGCATTAACTTCATTCAAATCAGTCAGGACCAAAGCAGGAAAAGAGAAACGTTTTGCAGCCAGCCATACACGTTGCGTGAGTTTATTTAACAAATAGAACAGCCTTTTCCGTGCTCCGTTCAGTGATACAGCAGGAAGTGACGAGAGCACGAAAGAAGTGTAAGGAGAGCACGAGCCGTAGGCGAGTGCTCTCCACACTTCTTGAGTGCTCTCGGCACTTCCTAAGTGCTGTATTAATGAACGGAGCACGAAAAAAGATGTTCTATTTGTTTTATTATATAGTTTGAAGTAAATATTCAAAGTTAGATTTTCTCCGTACAAAAATTCAAACTGGTGCGCGCTGCTGACCGGTCAGAACTGTGCTCCGTTCTCTGATAAAGCGCAGCTTTCAGCCAATCAGAGCGCGCGTATCGACAAGGGTATATAATAAATATCAGGTACCACAGATCTGAGCCGAACTTGTGCACAATCTAACTTGAAATTACACCACGCCTAACATAACGGGTCAAGAAATGACTGGAACTAGAACTCACTTGAGATGTCCTATTTGACGACGTCGACGATCGAAGAAGAAGACGACGACAGCAGCAGCAGCAGCAGCAACAACAACAACAATAACTAGCAACAACTACAAGTTTAAATCAAATGGCGCAGACTGAGGGACGAAGAGATATCTGAAATAATACAATGGCTTGAGTTTCCAAATCCATACATTTAAAATATTACCCTGAGAGCAGAGGGATTTTTAAATCCTTCTCCTTCTTAGCTTTCGAGAGGATTTAAAAAATCTTTTTAATTTAATTTGCTCATAGGGTATGTATTTATCCACTCCAGCTTTGTCTTGAATCTGTTTCGTGGTCATTATATTCAAGCAAATTAATTTGGGAGAGTTCTATTGTCGCAAGAGTTACGTTGGGAAGCAAGGGTGGCCGAGCGGTGAGAACTCCGGACTGTCACCGCTGTGGTCCCGTGTTAGTCGATCCCCGGACGGGTCATCACATGTGGCTTGAGTTTCTTGTTCGTTCTCTCTCTTGCTTCGAGGGTTTTTTCTCCGGGTCCTCCGGTTTTTCCTTCCTCAGTAAAAACGAACTAGTTTCGATCTAAGCTGTGCTCCGTGATCAGACATGAGTCGTATGGTGGCTGCTACATGTATGTGTGTGTGTAAATTTGTATGTAAATTTGTGAATGCCTTGTATACCATTCGACTCGATCACGTTGAGCTGCGCCCTATACGGAATTCAGCACTAGCTGCAAGATAAGGTGATGAGCTACCAAATTTATTATTATTATTACTACGACAAGAAGCCTATTGCAAAATGATGATAACTCTTTTTTAATAACTAGTAACTGTAATATATTTCGTACACAAAACTGATCATTGCATATTAATGAGTTAAAGAACAAAGCCGCAATAAAAGATTTAACTTTCACAGGGCGTAAGCCTCATGTAAGCCCAGATGTACTTAGGCCTTGTTTACACTGGAGAGTTATACGGGAGGTACAATTAATTAAGATCGAAATAAATATATCTCTTGATATCATTATTAGAAACTATATCCAGGTATACATTCAAGTGTAAACAAGGCCTAGGTTTTTATCGGTCTGTAATTTCACCACGTAAATTATTTGCGTATAGCTCACACACCAAGTTGCAATCATGCGCCAAGATATCCTCAACCAAAAACATTGTTTTTACGTATAAAATTTTGCTTTCGTTCTGAAACCCAGTCTGGACTTATCACAAAGAATGTCTTATGGGATTCCTGTGCTGGGTGAAAAAAGCACTGTTTATCAATGTAACGAAAGTCTTTAGGAAACCTGGACATCTGACTTTGTATACGACGTGCAACTAAGCTTTGAGGCCTTTGCATCAACTCTTCGGTTCTTGCTCGGCTTGACGTCGTGAGACCAGAGAAGGGACGAGGAGTGCAACGATTTTGAGCTGAAAAGGAACCACTTCTTTCGGTGGCACTTTTGCTCCTGTGATTAACACTTCTATTGGGCTCCAGACCTTGAAGATTGATCAACTGTGGCTTTCTGAGTCTGTTCTCGGGTAACTGAACAGCTCGCGAAGAGTGAGGTTTATAGGCACACTCCCATGCAGCTCTCCTCGAGAATTGAGTCGAGATTTTGACGTTGCGGAACGGTTCCCTGTTTCCCGTGTAGTTTGAAGAATACTCGGATCTGTAAACAATTTTAGATATAGTCTCTCTTAGCAAGTCCCTGTCATCTCTGTTGTTGACTGGCATGTTCTTTTGTCTACTAAGTTCCCTTAGCTTAGACTTTTCGCAACCTCTTTAACGTAGCGAGACGTCGACAATAACTGCTCTCTTCTTCAAAACGAATTCGCTTTTCCTTCTTGATAAATCAAAAATCCATGTAAGTTTTCGATACGTTTTTCGGCTAGATCGACCTAGAAGAACGTCCCGGCCAAATGGTTGTGTTACATCCACAAATGGTTTCTATGGTGACGGTATTAGCATTCCCCTACAGGTCAATTTCACGAGACAAAGGAAGTTCGTCAAGTATGACATCATTTTCATCATGTCAATTTGTTTGATATTTGTACACTAATTTGTTTATAATGTAACACTATAAACTAAACATTAAGTGAGACTTTTTCTGTAATTTCTTTTCCTGCCTAGCAAAATTCAGTGCTACTTTTCAAATTAACCTCCGGAAATTACAAGGAGACATAAAGCGAGAGTCCCCAGAGAGTTGATAATCGTTCTTTCGCGGATTTATTCCTATGGAAACTAAGCCATTAGCAATAATAAAAGCACTACATTTTCAGGTCTATTATCATAAATTTGCTATACAAAAACCACTTGTTTCTGGCCTGCGTCATTTTGAATCTCTGCTTTATGATATCACCCACAAATTCTCTAAGCATTGGCAAAGGGCAATATTTCCAAGGACCAGAAAACGTTTGATATTTGTTGTATCATCTTTTCATGACAAGGACTGAACTGGAGCACACGAGGGCCAAACAAAGCGATAATGGCTTCTTATTAATGTTACACGCAATCTAAAAAGCAGCCATCAGAAATTAAAGCCGGAAGAAACAAATAAAAAGAAGATAGCATTTTATTGGTCAAGAATAGGAGAGCCGGAATACTCAGTTCAATGGCAGCATCTTCTACGAAAGACTCTGGAAAAATAACACTACCACCACTTCTGGCCATGACAATGAAGCCACCACAAGCAAAGTCCGAATACAACTACCATTTTACCCCAAAAATCAAACATACCCAGGCCAACGTTAAACTTGCACCAAGTTTCATGTATCGTAGACCTCCGGCATTTGTTCACGGACAACCAAGACCTGGTGTCAACGCGGGGTTTGTTCCTGCAGCAAGATCTGGAGAAACAAAGGATTACAACTTTCTCCATAATAACTCTTTCTATAGTAATACTAGACTTAGAAGGTCTTATTTTACTATCAGACCTGATTGGGTATCAGAGACCAGTGTTCGCAAGAACAACCCTTTCTCTTAAGAAATACGTACGCCTAAAGACTTTCTGCAAGTGTTAATTTTAAAATACACGTTTTCCATGACAAATTGAACAACTCTAGTAGGCAATGTCAATATATCTTAATACTCCAAAATTTTTAAACACAGACAGCAGAATTGTTTCAATTTTTGTTGACTGGAAGAGTTGACAAGTGGTAAAGTTTTATCCCTTTCAGTACGATTCAAATCAAAGTATGCCTAGTTGAGTTGTGTAGTTACGGGCGATAGTCCAAAACACTGCGATGACTGCTTCGTACGTCCAGACGAACTATTGCAAAGATTTTAGAGTCTTTTTTATACATCTTTCAGCTGATAATTTTTGAAGATGACATGGACAGAAGTCCAACGCACCCAGGCGCATTGGTTGATTTACTGAGTGCATCCTTTTAGTTAGTTTTACAAATGGAAAAAGGTGTGAATCATGAGTTTCATAAGTTTTGTATACGTAAAGAGAAGGCGTTAATTATTTCAGTACACAAAAAGTCCTTTATTGAGTTTTTTGGAAAACCAGTTTGTATTTTTGTACAATATCTTTGAAAATAAACCACATATATCTAATACAACTCGATGAATATTTTGCAAAAACTACAAAATCACGATACTTTTGCTAAAGATTTGTAGTAAACAAATCAGAAAAAAGAAGAGCTAAGAGAAGAGAAAGAAGAGAAGTGGAAAGTGGATAACATGAGATTCATTATCGTCCCTATATTTTGCTTTCAGCTTTCCTATAGCACTCAAGGAAATGCAACTGTTTGAAAAGAGCAAGTCAAGATCATTATCCAATCTCTACTCTTTCTTTTCCTTTCCTTTTCTGTTAATAAATGTTTAAAGTTGAAAATTTCCAGAACATTGAAAGTCTCATACTAAACACTGTTTGAAAAGAGCAAGTCAAGATCATTATCCAATCTCTACTCTTTCTTTTCCTTTCCTTTTCTGTTAATAAATGTTTAAAGTTGAAAATTTCCAGAACATTGAAAGTCTCATACTAAACACATCTCACCACAAACGGATATTGTTGTCTTTAGAAGATTTAGTAAAGTTATACGTCAAAATCGTAGTAGGGACGAGTACTGAACAAATTTACAGCAGATATCACACAAACATGAAGAATGAATTGCAAATAAGGTAATGGTACAGCAGATACATCAGAAAGGCAAAGTGCAGCAGATATCACACAAACATGAAGAATGAATTGCAAATAACAGCCAGTCGCGTAAAAGCATTAGCTACAAAGTGCTCTAGCTTTGTTTGACTTTGAGGTTTACAACTTGCTTTTGCAAGATTTCTGACAACCACGAGAAATTCTGAAATTGAGAAAGAAAGAAGCCATGATTTATTATTAGTCCACAACAAAGATTCTTACAACATGAAAAATTGTAACTGCATTATGATAGTCATTTTGCTGCTGAGGCTCGCTCACATCACTTTTCCTGAAAAGTTGTGCGCAACCGCAGTTGGACCGTGTGTAAATAGAAGTAGCGAGTCTTACTTTTAAAACTGTAACAATTGAACAAATAGATTCCATTTTTCCGGGGCAGGGGCTTAGTCTGGCAAGTACGTGCATAGACAAAATCTAAATGTGGTTTAAACAAAAAATACTCCACGAGACAACTGTACGGGTGGCGTGACTCTTGCATTTTGATTTGTGTATCTATTTGAGTACAGACGCACTGAAAAATGGAATCTAATTGATTTAAATACTATTTATCAAAATATATCAACCAATCAGATCGCGCGTATGATTCTGTGACGTCATCTGTGCATGTGTACTGTAATCACAAACGGTTGTCGACCAATCAAAGCGGGTGTGATACAATTATCATATAATTAACAAAATAGATTCCATTTTACTGTGCGTCTGCACTGTAATAGATGCACAGATGACGTCAAAATGTGATGAGGACAAAAAAGTAAGAGACAAAGTCGAGTGGCGTGACTGTCTTTCTCACCATATTTTGACGTCTTCTGTGCATAGAGTACAGACCCACGGAAAAATGGCATCTATTTGGTTTATGTATTATCCATTGATACATTTCAGCCAATCAGAGCGTTGTAATCACACATGTTCTCGACCAATTATAGCGCGCGTAAGTCTAAGTACAAAGTCAGAAGTTTTGTCACAGATAAACCGATGGGTTTTCTTACCAGCATTGCAAGGTAAAATGCTCCAAGATATGTTCCTATGCCAACAGCCAAAAATAAGTCAAAAACAGCTGGCTTCACTCTGTTGGGATAAAAAACAAACAAACAGAAATTAAGTAAAAATACAACATGAAGGAGTATTGTGTCAGAGATGTAGTGGTAGAAAATGTCAATTGAATTTATGCAGAGCCTTTTTGATACAAAGGAAAGAAGTATTGTTCAAACCTGTATGCAGACATTTTGGCTTCAAGCTGGTCATAAAACACAAATTCAGGATCTCTGAAAAATCAATGCAAATATATGAATCAATGTGGCAACGTATTTACATAAATATAGGACTTGAGTTTGATACCTTTTGTCAGCTTTAACAGTTGTTCTTTTAATCTCTTTGATATACTTTGACAATGCCTGAACAAGAGTAACAAAATGTAGCATTGTTATTGCTGCGAGCGAAGCGAGCAGCGACACTAATCTTGCACATGCGCGGCATGTTTATGTACCAGCTCTGAACTCGATTCTTGGTAGGCACGTATGTATATGGATGTAGCGAACGATGATTTGTGACGTCATCAAAATATGCTTGGAATGATCGCTGACCACGCGATTGGAGTCTTTGTTTTCTAGCTAAGTTGTCGTTGTTATTCAGATTTATCATACCCGGGAATCCACTGAATCCTGCTTTGTATTCGTGGAAGTGTTCAGCAAGGTCATGAACTGTTTAGTGATATTTCTCAGGAAAGACAATGTCCTTTTATGAGTTTTTCATCGCCGCGTTGTACGCTCGATCGAAGCAAGACGATATAAAGTTGCATTCCAATGTTCTCCTCTTCAAAGAGGTAAAATCTCTTTAGAAAGCCACACGATATCGCTAAAATTTTTGGTGAATCGAAATTTTGCTTTCTTTACGCAGACTACTCTCAGTAGTTCAGTTAAATCCACATATATTTATGCATTCTCTATACATTACAAGGCAAATTATGTGTCAGATATTTATCAAGCACTCTTTTTATGGCAGCCAGGGAGCGATACACATCCTTTACTAAACAAACTTTAATCAATTAGTTTTATAATCATTACTAACACTGTTTGTGATTGTTTGAAAAAGCAATATATTTCAGTGATACATTTCTAAAACTTGTGTTGTCGTAGTCAGTTAGTTTTATAATCATTGCCGTCGCTAGCCGTTTGTGATTGTTTGAAAAACCGTGATCTCCGTGATCCGCAGACATGGGTCGTATGGTGGCTGCTACGTGTATGTGTATGTAAATTTGCATGTAAATGTGTGATTGTTCAATTGTCTCGTAATGAAAGCGCCCTTGTAAACCTTCGACTCGATCACGTTGAGCTGCGCCCTTCGTAATTCAGCACTTGGCTGCGAGGAAGGGTGATGAGCTACCCCCATTTTTTTAATTAATTTACTCAAAGTGCTAAATATTTTGAACTGTGTGTGTCCGACACTGAACCTGGAGAATTATGTTCAGTAGTTCAATACTGAAGGTCAACTAGCAGTGTTCGTCACACAACGCACAGGAGATTTGATATATCAGACAAAGCGGTGTACTTTCGTGAGTTTTAGGGGAACAGTTCTGCTAACGTAGATACACCAGCTATTTTCTGCTCGCAGCATTTCACTTTCTATTAGAAACGGCTAGTAATAATGTAACTTTTACAATAATTGCAACAGCTAAATTGATTTCACTATAAACTCCTTCAACTCATCATGACAACTTTTCTCCAATTTTTTCTGCAATTTTGCACATAACATAAAGTTGCAGAGTTGAACAAGTTCTGCAATATTTTTCTGTAGCACTAAGTGCAACTACTGTTGGCATGGAGACGTGGTTTGCAATGATGCCAGAAGTTGCATTGTGAATCTGGACCTCGAGTTTATAATTATGTATTCATACCACATATGCATGAAGTGATTTATGGTCTGATAGCGATAACAATCACCCACACTAAGTACTCACAGACTCTAATCCTTGAAGGAATGGATGATCTTTATGAAGACTTTGTGCGGGTCTTGGTTGATAACTTAGGTAATCCATCCATGTCTTGATGAATTGTGAATCAACAGCCTAGAACAGAATCATTGATCATAAACTGTACAGTGGTATCTCTATTAAGCGGACACCTTTGGAACCTTGTCTGGTGTCCACTTAAGAGGTGCCCACAAGTATAGGTTCAGTTTATAGTTAATGTGCAAAGACATTTTCCCTAAGATCTGAGCTAGTGCCTGCTTAATAAAGGGTGTCTGCTTAATGAGGGGTCCACGTAATAGAGATACCACTGTATTTTACATTCATCAATGAGCCATCAAGTCATTGCCATAGTTACCACTTGTTAGTTATCTTATCTCACACGTGTTGTACATTTTCACTTGCCCTGACGAGGGTAGTCTTCTTCATAGCCATTTTTGGGAGGATTCACGTTGCATGACAAGACTAAAAACGGCTGTGAAGGAGACTATGATGATGGACACATTGTCTGAAAGCTTGGCTTATTGAATTGTTTGGTTTAAAATGGTTGAAACTGTTATTTTATAAAATAATAAATTTGTCAAACTTACCAAACCCTGGGTAAAAACCTCTAAGTTTTCAGAGTAACCCTGAAATAGATCAATCAATATTATACATGTACATTATCAATGTCATTGTATCAGAATTCATGCAATCACCATAACAATGGCAAAAATAAAAACTGAATCAAGTACCTTTTTAGTGAGGTTGAATACATGTCTAGCAAGACCCTCAGCTATGAAGTTGATATTTCGTTCTAATTTTTGATCATTCCGTGTCCTGTAAAGAAGGCACACATAAAATTAATTATTATTTATTGTAACATGTCCTATAATATGATCTGACTTTCAGTTGAATTCTTGGGTTCTTCTGATCCACCAATCATGTGAAGGGGGCAGAGCTTACACCAATGCCCTTTATCCAACCTTGATCCACATTTGCCATTCATCGAACGCAGAGCCTTTTTTATACAAAGGAATTAAGAAGTTACTGTTCAAATCTGTATGCAGACATAATGCCTTGAAGGTATTTGCATAAGTTCTGCCCCTTCAAATGACTGGTACATAGATCAGAGAAACCCAAAATCTAACTGGAAGTTTGACTTCATTGTCAGTCATGATAATTAAGCATAATTAGCAGCTGTAACCTACATGTACCTAATATCAAACATGGACCTCCTTGCAGAAGATGAGGGGTCTTCAAAATGAGATAATGTCCCAGCAGGCAAGCGTTGAGTGTGGATAGAAAAACGTTCATGTTCCCATGACAACATCTCTTCAGCTAAATTAATTTTCTTGTGGATAACAGAAAAATTGAGCTGTGGAAACATGGTTTTGGCAACCTAGAATAAATAATAACATGACAAAATGTATCTATATATCAAATTATATCAGTGGCTCTTGTAATAATGAAAACAATCAAACAAATAAGTAAATATATAGTCAACTGAAGAAATGTTGTCGGGTCTAAAAACATAGAACATAGAAGCTGAGACTGAAATGGTGCTTGGGATGTCAATAATAATATTTTGATTTATGCATTTACGCTTTGCCTTCGATGCAAATATGCCAAAAGTGTGTTCAGGACCTGGGTCGGCGGGCCGTTTGGCTTCGATTTTTTATCGGTTACAGCTTAAATGAATAAATTAGAATATAATTATTGACATCCCATGCACCATTTCGGTCTCAGCTTCTATGTTTTTAGACCTGACAACGTTTCTGCAATTGACTATATACATGCAATAGTAAAACATATCACATGTACAAATGTAGGTTCTATAGTTATCAGAGTTTACTTACCAACTTAAATTCCTATAAAAAGAAAAAGAGAAAAAATGGGAGAGAGAGAAAAAAAAGAAATAAATCATCAACAAAAACAAATAACTCAAAATACTCATGAATTCAGAATTAAAAGTTAAATTTTTGGATATATACAGAATACATGGAACACTGAAGAAATTTCTGGCATATTATGTGTGGTACTCACTTCAACAAGATCAAATGCTCTTGTGCCCTCTTTAGGTGGTTTAGAAACATGTAGAAACAGATTGTCACTGTGACTGAGACTGTCTAAACACAGTACAAAGTCCACTTCATTTAGGACACTTTGCTCTGCAACAAAACAATGACATGAAATGAAAACGTAACAAAGAACCCTCATCAACAAAAGGTCCGTTTTATGAAGGACCTCATCAAAATAACAAATTAACATAAATACAACTAAACAAGCAAATTAAAAACAATGTCATTAATATCAAACTATTTGAAAATAATTAAATGAAGAGATCTCCATGAAAGTGCATTTTCCGATTACTTTTAGCTTTCTCAAACACTCTAAAATGCTATCAATGGACTTAATTTAAACACACACAAAAAAAAAACATATTAAATGGACAAAAGCAAAAACTGATTTAGGTCATTTCCATAGGCACTCCTTCAGTTACTAACACAAATTAACTGTTATAAATATGAATTTGATGACACCTCCGACCAATAATGTTTTATAGCTTTATCTTTGAACTGAAACGGGTGAAAAAATGCATTGCGCATGCTCGAAAATTTGGCGGGAATTCGTGGATGCATCGCCATTGGTGTTTACAAATAAAAGTACCATCGATTCAACTGTTGTGTATTATGCCAATTTCTCAATCATGTACAATGTATCATTTGATTAATAAAAGACAACTAAAGTGATGTTTTAGGAAAAAATAAGCACTTATTTATTTATTTATTTACTTTGCCTAATGGTAGGAACCCCACTAATACAGCGGGCCCTACTGTCTTCCAGCCACCAACTTTTCACGAACAGCCTTAACTTTCAAGGTTTACTTCAATGGTTTATTTAGAACTTCCGAGTGTGCACAATGCATTTTCACCTGTGTCCTTTGAACCAAGGCTAAAACTGAAACTAACATGCATTTGCAAACTTGAAAAAAAGGCTGTTCATCTAGGTATTATGTAGTTTTCATATATTTTCATAAAATTTTTGTATGAGTGTGAAGGCCACACTTTGCTGTGACAACTGGTGTCAAAATTCCTGTCGTAAGGTCCGTACCATGACCATGCAGAGCCGTTTTCAAAGTCATATGAAATCTACAGTGCTCTACCTGGATTATCAATACTGTCTTCCAGCCATTTTTTAGTTCCTTGGTAGTTAAACTTCCCACCACCAGACAAGAAAAACACTAAATGATTTCTAATTTATTAGTCAAGGATCAGTAAGTACTGAACTTGTTCATAACACATTTCTTGCCGTTATGAACTAACAGTAAATTGCTGCCTGTAGCCCTGCAATTTGATGCATTGCAGAATCATAGCCAGAGCAAACTTTTTTCCAAGACAGAACTTAGGATAATGGCTACAAAATGTGAACTCACAAGGCTTGGTAAGTGTAAGAATGAGACTGCAAAGGGTGGACAATATCACTTAGTGATCCCAAAATGGGGAAAATACCAATTTAAGCATCAGCCACGGTTGCCTCTATTAAGGTGGCTCGACCCAATTTTCAAGTAGAGCTACCAGTCGTCTTTGAGTGAAAACTATTTGTTCATGAGCAGTCTAATAGTAAATTACATATTCCATTCTTACCAGACAAAGATCAAAGTTTATGATGACGTATGTTATATGGAGATCGGCGCTATTATGGCGACGCCTTAAAAGAATTCCCCTTTTTACACATTCTCGAGTTTAATGAGTTCTAGGCTTATTCTTGAAAAATGCTCTTGTGATCTTGTAGTTAACATCATTGCCTTTAGCTCTAGCGAATTAAATCAAATTCTGAGAGAGCGTTTTCGAAATATCATCGATGAGAGATTTTAACTGCAAAAATCGAGCGTAAACAAAACAATTTTTTAAATCTCCTACAATTAAAAAGAAAGTAGCACATCTAAGTTAATTTTTCATCTCAAATTGTTTTAAAGATATCAAATTTGGCTGCTGAAAGAGACGAGAGAAATCACATTAATTGATATTGAGAAAAGTGAGCCGAACTCATGTATATGGACATGCTGAATTTGCTTCTGGTGCCCAAATTTCGCTCTATTGTTACATAAACTGCAATACTTAAAGATCCCTTCGATAAATATTGTTTAAAAATTAGTATGGTTTAGTTTAGGTAATAGTTGATATGATATAGCGTTTTCAAATTCATTGAATCATTTTACGGCTGTAAAATATTAGCCTCAAATCAGTATATTTTTCAGCCGGATACAGTGGTCGACAGCTCATTAATGCATGATGTAGCTCTTTTGTTTTAGTTTGTCGTGTTTTCATGCATTCCAACACTTGGTGCAAATTACGGAACGCTTCATTACCTTCCGAGCACTCTTCCGAAATATGGTAATTGCTAAAACTAAATATACATAAGAATGCCAAAAAGGAAAGAAACTTTTTGTCACACAACTGCAGATGGAAACTCGTCAAAAGCAGAATCATGGGGAGACAAAGTAAAAATAGAATGATGTGCTGACATGCTGCAAAGAAATGTACAGTTAAAAAGTTTCTTTCTAGCGATTACCATATCTCGGAAGAGTGATCGGAAAGTATTGAAACGTTCCGCAATTTGCATCAGGTGCTAGAATGCACGACAACATGACAAACTAAAACAAAGAAGCTACATCATGCATTAATGAGCTGTCGACCACTGTATCCGGCTGAAAAATATACTGATTTGAGGCTAATATTTTACAGCCGTAAAATGATTCAATGAATTTGAAAACGCTATATCATATCAACTATTACCTAAACTAAACCATACTAATTTTTAAACAATATTTATCGAAGGGATCTTTAAGTATTGCAGTTTATGTAACAATAGAGCGAAATTTGGGCACCAGAAGCAAATTCAGCATGTCCATATACATGAGTTCGGCTCACTTTTCTCAATATCAATTAATGTGATTTCTCTCGTCTCTTTCAGCAGCCAAATTTGATATCTTTAAAACAATTTGAGATGAAAAATTAACTTAGATGTGCTACTTTCTTTTTAATTGTAGAAGATTTAAAAAGTTGTTTTGTTTACGCTCGATTTTTGCAGTTAAAATCTCTCATCGATGATATTTCGAAAACGCTCTCTCAGAATTTGATTTAATTCGCTAGAGCTAAAGGCAATGATGTTAACTACAAGATCACAAGAGCATTTTTCAAGAATAAGCCTAGAACTCATTAAACTCGAGAATGTGTAAAAAGGGGAATTCTTTTAAGGCGTCGCCATAATAGCGCCGATCTCCATATAACATACGTCATCATAAACTTTGATCTTTGTCTGGTAAGGGTGCAATACGTAATTTACTATCAGACTGCTCATGAACAAATAGTTTTCACTCAAAGACGACTGGTAGCTCTACTTGAAAATTGGGTCGAGCCACCTTAAAGCATGTGCCATGTGCCCTGTATACTAATGGCTTGCATTATACCTCAACATATCAATAGCGGCCATAACATTGATTGAGCAATAGACCTTGAAAATGAATTTATGTGTAACTGTACAAGGATACTTGGCATGACTTTGCGAGTCACCATACAACCTATACACAAAATGATATGAAGATGGATATGTTAAATATTTAAACAAATGAATGACTGAGTGAATAAAATTTATTCACTCAGTCATTCATTTGTTTAAATTAACATATAATTTTCTAATTTTCATATAACTCAATAATTTTCTATTAATTCATTCATGTACTCACAGATTTATTAATGTGTTCAATCATTCATTAAATGAATGATTGAACACATTATTTAATAAATCTGTGAGTACATGAATGAATTAATAGAAAATTATTGAGTGAATAAAAGAACAAGTAACTGAATGAATGAGAGTGAATGAAAGGAAGAGAGGATGAAAAAGAAAAGATGACACAGATGCTGCACATCTTGCATGAAATTCAAATAGATTAAGAAAGTAAAATGTACAACCTTGAGAACAGCCTTGCAAGTTCCAGTACTGCAACCATACCACTGCCATTGGAATCAGACCCATTGGCAAGACTCTATAAATGAAAAAAAAATGATCATCAGAATAATGGTGGTACTGGGGGTAATCACTACCATCAGAACAGTGCTGATGAATGGTAAAACAAAAGAAAGGACAGAGATTACATGTAGAACAAAAGGCATTGTTCATCATAATCCACACATTCTTTGTTTTTGTTATTTGAACAAATCACAAGCTCCATTCTAATGGTAGTGGATGACCCGTGCTAACATGTTCTAATAATTATTATTACTAGAAAACAGAAACAATCTATCCAATTACTATACATTGTAAAAATATAAAAGATAACAAAGCAATGAGTAAAGAATTTATCACAATGTGTAATAAAGCTATTAACCATCAGCATGAGGTCTGTATGGGAAAATATCAGTCAGACCGAGGTCTTGACAGTACGGACCTAGCACAGCGAGGTCTGTACAAAAAGACGGAGGTCTGATATTTTCCCATACAGACTGAGCAAATGAGGTTAATAACTTATTTATTATATGGCTTTGAGAAGTCCTGCTAAAACAATTGCCAAACGCAAACTTTTCTTTTCATCTGGGACAGCGGTCCTGATATGGCAAAACACAGACCATGCGTTAGCCAGTCAGAAAATTACCTAGCCATATAATAAAAGTGCTTATCACAAGCAGATTGAAGACACTTACTGGAGCAATTCCAAAGGTGTCATAGTGAGCAACTATAGCAATAGTGGGTAAGTTTTCATCAACTCCCAAACCAGCAAGTTTGCCCTAAAACAATATTACAATATCAAATAAATACTCATTTTATCTTAGTTTATAAAGAAGAAAAATGGCTACATGTATCATAGTGTTGATATCACACAATTTTTCATTATTATAGGATATCAGATAAGCTGCATAAATTCTGTATGCTGAGCCAATTTTCCATATATATATATATATAGCCTATTCCAAATTCATTTATTACATTTTTATCATTTCGTATTTAGTTTTATCTTTTTTCTTATTCTGAAGAAGACCGAAGGGTCGAAACGTCATTAAAGTTTTTTATCTACATGGATTGCTAGAAGTTGCTTGGTTCACCTTCACCCTCTATTCAATTTATAAAGTTCTTGGTGGCCACTTCGAATCCTCGTTTGGATCCTTCTGCTGGGAGGCCTTCGTTGAAACACACGCCCCACTTCAATTCCACATATATATATATATATATGAGCGGTGTTCACACAAAAGGGGTCTTCTTTACTAAGACCCCTTTGATGTACCATCTTGAAGATTTGCCGCTTTAACAGCAATCTTTAGCGTTTCTTTGGTCATTTCTCGGCGAAGAAAGGAGAGAGAACAAGCACAACAACAAAACTCTCAAAAGAAAAAGAAAAAAAAAACAGAGAGAGAAAAGAAAGGAAAAGGAACAGAAAAACCAAAGGGCGCGTTTTGTGAGAGAGAAAGTAAGACAGCAAAGAAAGACAACAGTTGTTCGGATTTCTTTGCCAATTAAATGGGAATCAAAAACAAACTTTAAAAAAGAATTAACCAAGAAATAAGAAAGAGAAAAGAAAGAAAAACAGGAAAAATGGGTTTGTGAAAGAGAAAAAGAGAGAAGAAAAAGAAAAAAAGAAAAAAAAAAAAACAGGAAAGACCACGGGCGATAGGATAATAATCATCTGAAAATTTACTTAAATATACAGACAGTATTTATAAATTACCTTGAATTACTGTTATTTTGTCTTTTTGTATTTCTCCTAACGTTTTAGAAAGCCAAATAGTCTTTTACAAGGCCCGTAACTTCTTTAAAACTCCAACCGATGCATTAGAAACCCGTACGGTTCAACTGTAGCCAACGGTCTGTTGACGCGAACATGATATCCCCTCGCCAGTAAACGCGGTTTAATCATTGACAAAGGAAGCCTGGAGATGTTAAGAGACCAGGGTAGGCAACAAGCCCCGGTTCCATTGTTCTCTCGTCTGACGATTTTCGTAGTTCGAAAGTGACATTTGTGGGGAACAGTGATGACAGATTTTGCCCCTTATCCAAACAGCCCCAGCGCTCACTGAACTTTACGTGCCTGGCCAAGGTCTTGTCAGCACCGCGGTTAAGCAAACACAGATTACGTTAAATGGTACAAAGCGACTGAAACTCTTCTTTAAACCATGTTTAAACCGTTATTTTTCTTGACCGTTATTTCGCGATGATCGGAGAAACTAACTATTTGACATGAAATGAGCGTTATTTCGCGTTGATCGGAGAAACTATTTGACAAGAAATGAGTCTGTGTTTGCTTAACCGTGGTGCTGACAAGACCTTGGCCAGGCACGTAAAGTTCAGTGAGCGCTGGGGCTGTTTGGATAAGGGGCAAAATCTGTCATCACTGTCCCCCACAAATGTCACTTTCGAACTACGATAATTGGAAGACGAGAGAACAATAGTATCTAGGGTTGTTGCCTACCCTGGGCTTTTCTTTTCCCTGGGTTCTTTTGTCAATGATTAAACCGCGTTTACTGGCGAGGGGATATCATGTTCGCGTCAACAGACCGTTGGCTACAGTTGAACCGTACGGGTTTCTAACGCATCGGTTGGAGTTTTAAAGAAGTTACGGGCCTTGTAAAAGACTATTTGGCTTTCTAAAACATTAGGAGAAATACAAAAAGACAAAATAACAGTAATTCAAGGTAATTTATAAATACTGTCTGTATATTTAAGTAAATTTTCAGATGATTATTATCCTATTGCCCGTGGAAAGACAAACAATAGTTGTCAAGGTAACTGTCAATTTGGTGCTGTTCTAGAAGACTGAAGGCTCAATTATACAGTGACGCCTGACGAATTCTAGGCTTTACGTTCGGTGAGCGTACTGATCGTGGCCTGAATTCAGCTTCTAAGTGCTTTTCCGAGTCATTTTGTAGCACAGAAGTCGCTTGGCTTGCATCATTAAGCAAGAAAAGACGGCGGAGACAATCTCCTGGAAGAACTCAGGAGTGGGAAGCGACTTTACGAAGAAAGAGTCACAGTAATTACGGAGACAAGATTCAACTGTGATCTCTGGAGTATTGAGGCTTCTCTGGTCGTTCTGTGATGCATTCCCCAAGCCAACAAGGCCATTTCGGCGAGTTTTGAACTGTAACGAAGGCAATCGGTGCCGTCTGTGGCCTGTTAGCGAGGGGGGCTCAGCACTTATAAGAAATTTCTACGACTAAGAGTAGGGGACGGGTGCTGTGCAAATTTTTCATGGATGCCCATAATGCTTTTCTTCCGCTGTATCTGATCCAGCGGAAGAAATGCATTATGGGATGCATGTTTGGACGCGTAGAGTGTTTGACCTTGGACCAGCTATGATTGTAGCGCAGAGAATGCCAAAACGGGGTCGACTTGCACACCGTGCGTTACAGCCTAACTTATGGTCAACCTTTAAGACCCCTTTTAAGTGATCACGCCTCATATATATATATATCAGCTCATCAGATATCCTGTACAATGAAGGGGTGCCCATTTAAAGTGATCAGTAATGATTATTTTTGCCAGAAGTCTCTGACAATCTCATTTTTATGCACACCTCTTCAGTTGTCCTCAACAATCATGATACAGTACATGCACATCATAAGTAGGACATCTTACCTGAATGTTGGTAATAGTTGTGTCTTTCTTTTGCTTGGACTCTGATGCAGTAGACACCAGTTGATAACCACTGGCTGATGTCACACCAAGAAGAGCTACATGTATCAAAACAAATCACAGTGTTTTGAATTACTATAATTGCTATAATTATAAAGGACAGACAATGATGGAGTGAGAAGGAGCTGGCATCTGGCTATGACAGCCGCGTAAGACTATAAGTATTTATATTGTCAGAAGTTGGTTTGAGTTTCCTGAGAAATCTGGGCAAAACCTGCCCAAAGTTGGTTTGCAACCAGTCAATTTGCCCAGTGCCTGGGTCATAATGAACCTACTAGAAAAGGAGAGAAGAGAGAGTACTGTCACTGCCTCCTCCCTTTTCCTAGTCTCCCTCACAGCCACTACCAGTGTCGTCATGCAACGCTCGTCATGCAACAATTTCTTGTTGTGTGACGACACTGGTAGTGGCTGCGAGGGAGACTACCCTTTTTCCCTTTCTACTGTAACTTGAGCTTAGCACAGGAAGCCCAACTGTACCCTTGCCATATAAGTATTAAGGTCACCCAAGAAAGTAGAGATAATAGTAAAGAAGGCTCTACGAATACAACCTTGAACACACCTTCAAATGCTGAGTTTGCCTGGTCACTTGTGACAGCAACTTGTATGTGTTTGTGTAAATCATTAAGATAATCATCTTCATAAGCAAAATACACTGCAACTGGAACTGACTGGGAAAGCAGCTCTCTTTCAAGCACTTGCCAATCCTAAAAATCAACCTCAAGTTACCATTCTGGTCCTTATCCCAGGATGCCACATTAGTATTTTGAAGACTTATCAACAAAATTCAAAAAACTAGGTTAAGAGCAATTATTTAAATTGGTCTTTTAGGGTCTGGCAAATTTTGTGGAATGAACAGGGAACTGGGTTGGAGTCTGGATCTCAAAGTACGTATAGAATGTTTGACTAGACAGATCCACTCTATTTTAATCTAGTATGCAAATACCACAAAACTCAAACTAAAGTCCTTTACCTCAAGTTGTTGTTGAGTCAAGTTCATGAAATGCCTTGGTAGAAGGATAAGAAACCCCCCAGCACCATTTTCAACTGCCTCTCTAAAGCGATCTATTGTTAACTCTGACAGTTTGACCACAATGCATCGTCTGGTAAGTACTTCAGATGACATTGGTCTTGCTTCCATGTTAATAAGAGCACTATGAGAACCTTTGAAGAAACAACAAGAGAGTTTTAATTTATTGTATCATGCCTAATACTACTATAACCCTAATACTGTGGGTAGGATGTCAAAAGGTCCATCTATTGCAGGGTTTCAAACAGCTGTTGAATCTCATTATAAATCTGCTTCAAATGGTGGTCAATGTTTGACCACCATGTGCTCTCAACCAGAGAATATTCTACTGAAAACTTGTCTTTCAGCTGATGAAAATTCCAATGAGGTTGAAAATAACGTTATATAAAAATAAGGAATTGCAGAACTAATGACAGAATTTGATATTATTTTCTTATAACCTATAATAATGGGTTATTGGCTTATAACTGTATCTATCAGACAACAAAATTATGGGTAATACTCCAGTTTCAAGTTCATTTTGCTCAGCGTTAGCCTCAATTCTGCGTAATATATTTTTTTGTGTCATTAATTAACCCTAGTTGGGAATAAATGGAATGTACACAAATGAACAAAGCAAATGCTATAGAATTCCTCTGGGGTTTGCTTGATTACTTTGAATATCTCGCATCTAATCGAGGCTAACACTGAGTAACACCGAACTCGAAACTGGAGTATTGATGAACATTATGCCAATGCATGTCGAATTTCATACTGTACTTTAGTTTGGATACTTATTATATCTCTTTACAGAGTTTGTATGTAAGTGTAAGCTTATGGATCAGCAGTTTACATGTACATGTAAGTTTAGAACGGTTTTCATATAAGTGGGAAACATTACGGTCTGTACTGTGACCATGTCAGTACCGTAATTTCTTTAAAAACATTCAAAAATTCTGCCATAACTGTGTTGTAACTGTACTGTGTGGTGACCATAATGTTTCCCACTCGTAGGAAAACCTGACTATTGACATACATTTATATCAATGAAAAGGTCACTGGCACAGCATGGCATGGCAGGAATTTTCAATGCTTTTATACACTTCACTATTACAGCACCAAACCGTTGCAAATTCATACAAAAATTCTTCTAGGTTTACCACATCAAGTTCCTGGTCATGATCAAATTACATCATGGCTAAGGACAATACAATCATGGAAACCCAATCATTGATGCTAAATGTTATTTACTGATCCAAGCATTAGTTTATGCGCTCTTCATAGCTTTTTTAACTCCACTTTGCACTTTAAAGTACATGTATATCTACAGAAGGATAACCCATTGGTATATAAACGGCGCAAGTGAAGCCGACCTCGAATGTTGATTGATCACGAACTACTGGGGGTGTTTACGCGTGGCTGTCTGGATCCACAACGAACGTCTGCACACATGCATGGAGACAAAACCTGGCTTAGTATCACAGAACTTCCCAACTTTGAAAACAAACTACAGTAACACAATGCAATATTGATATGTATTCTTTAAAATGTTTAAATTAATTGATATCTCACCAGCCGGTACTTGATGGAGGTCAAACTGTTGCATCCTAAATACTGGAAATTCGTGGGCGCCATTCACAGGCGAAACGGGGCCACTGAGTATAACAAACGGTATTACACATAAGACGGATATCGAGACGGGAAAATTCTTGAGGAATTCTAAAATATCTGGCGCGTGTTCAAACATTTTTCGCTGCAAAAGAAAGAAAGGGTTACGTTACTGAAGAACTGTGCGAAACGACGATACTATGGGGTCAGCGTTATGGAACTTAGTTGCCTCGCCTGCTACAGGAATCCCAAGGAGAATTCTGCCTTTCGCGTTAAAAAGTTTGTGATTAGTTGAAATAACAAAGAACGACAAAACAAAGCAAAGAACACAGATAACAAGTAAACAAAGAACAGCATAACCCACGCATTTTTGCTTCATAAACAATCAATCAGTCAAAATGACGTCACAATGCTGGCAAAAAATGCCTTCTCATAATAAGGACACTGATTTTTAGGAGAAGAAGAAGAAGAAGAAAATGAAAAAAGAAATGTAACCAAAATTTGATGAATGAGTGGCTCAGAGATGTAACACCCTGTACTTTTTGGAGAGCTCATTGGCATTTTGATCAAAAGAAAAAATTATCTCCGAAAAGGTTCATTAGTTTTACAGCAGCTTTACGAGGTCTTGAAACAAGTTTTCAGCAAAAGTAACACAAATGTAACAATATAGGTTTTGATGTATCATCGCAGGTCGTTGGTGAAAAATAAATGAAAACGACAGCTTTGCAATTTTTCCGCTATACCCGTCACAATTCGTTATATGACGTCATAATAAATCATAGTGACGTCATAATAAATCACGATGACATCACAATAAGTTGCCGAAAGCAATAGCATTGTAATTAAAAGAACAAAATGGACGAAACTACAAATGCATTGGTAAGACTTACAAACAGAAACGAGGTAAAATACAGAAAATTCCTAAGGCTTCTTTTTACGATATACCCAGAGATAGAAGTTATTAGCGCTGAATCAATATACACAGACTCGATCGACTTGCATTTCATGAGAAACTGACAAGCTGTTTCACGGGACGTCGATCGTACGATTTGCAACGACCATTTTTTTTGCGCAACGCTAAGTAGATACCATGTAACGTACCACATTCGATACCACATGCACCGAGCGATTGTTAGCTGTAGTTTTGGCTTGGATAACACGTTACGAGGTTCTAATTTGAAATAAAAAACTTGCAACGAAAGATGACAAATATTATGCCCAAATTGTATATGTCGAGGCGTTGCGCGAAAAATCGTCGTCACAAATCGTCTCGTGGGACAACAGCTTTAATTTACTGAGTCCTGTATATTGCTTGCTTCCGCTTCTGATTCCGTTGCCCGTGTAAAGCAAAGCAGACGGATTTATGTTTATCTTATCGTGTATCAAAGAGGATTTGTACGATTACATCCCGCAATTAATCCCGCTAATGCGATATAAAATGACGCAAGAGGCGCGATAAGAAATCTGCACAGTTTAGTACGTGTCAGTTCATACTTCTCTTTTACTATTTTAGCCGGAGACTCGGCCCAGGACCATCAATGCTGTTGATCATGAGTTTGTTGACAACGAACAACCAAATACTCTTGATGTGTAAGTATTTTATAATTCTTCCGTGATCTCTCATTAGTTCATGCTTTAGCTATAGGTCTTAGCCACTATCTCTATTTAAAATGAAGAGCATTCCCCGTATAAAATTAAAAAACATGGTTTGTCGATTCAAGCACGTACCGATAAAATTCCAAACCAGGTGCTCTTTCCGGTCTTTGAATAAATTCAGCTGTACCTTAATTAAATTGTTTTGTTTCTGTTTTCAGCTTGCTTGTTTCATTTTGTGCTTGCTTGCTAATTGTTTGTCAGTCTGTTTGTTTATTTTGTTTATTCATTCATTTGTTTGTTTGTTTGTTTATTTTTGCTTCCCTTTTGGTAGGAGCGCATTATGCACACCAAATTCAATTTTGATTTTTTTTCAGAACTGGTGATTTTTTTGACTTTGAACAACTCCAGCGTCGCAAAATAATGTAAGTATCGCTACTAAAGGTTTTGTAGAGTAGTCAAGTACCCCCGGGGGGGAAGGGGGGGGGGGGGGGGGGACTCCGATCGTAAATGGACGGGGATGTTCGTCGTACCTTTTAGAGGTCAAAATCTGCAATCTGGTACATACCTTTTAGGGTGTCTCAGACTACCAGAGACATATAGCTGGTACCTTTTAGGGACTATTTTGGGGTACATAAACTACCTAAAATAAGCATGAAAGGGACGATTTCGATGATCTGAATTGAATCTTCAAAGCACATCGATAACAACATGTTTTATTAGTTTAATTATTTTTTATTGTTTTTGAATTGGTACCTTTTAGGGGCATAAATCAAGTGTTGCCACTCCCACTCAGGTACCTTTTCCAAATTTCCGACGAGCATCCCCGTCCGGGGGGGGGGGGGGGGGGGACTCCGATCGTAAATGGACGGGGATGTTCGTCGTACCTTTTAGGGGTCAAAATCTGCAATCTGGTACGTACCTTTTAGGGTGTCTCAGACTTAATTGGACTACCAGAGACATAGCTGGTACCTTTTAGGGACTGTTTTGGGGTACATAAACTACCTAAAATAAGCATGAAAGGGACGATTTCGATGATCTGAATTGAATCTTCAAAGCACATTGATAACAACATGTTTTATTAGTTTAATTATTTTTTATTGTTTTTGAATTGGTACCTTTTAGGGGCATAAATCAAGTGTTGCCACTCCCACTCAGGTACCTTAACTTTTCCAAATTTCCGACGAGCATCCCCGTCCTCTTAAATAAAGGAGTCCCCCCCCCCCCCCCCCCCCCCCCGGGTCAAGTACTCACCGCAAATATGAATTGGGTGTGGCTAGCGGCTTTTTTACCACTTATTCTATTTCTAAGCACACACACATATATCCGTTTTTCCGTCTCCTATTTCAGCCCAAAATAGTTTTTTCCCCTAAAGGTGATGTTATGACGGGTCGATTCGCGACAACGATTTTCTGCGTGACACTTGGTCAAATTTTTGATTTTGTATTCAAAGCTTTAAAAATTCATACCAAACATTTTCAATTAACATGTTCACTAATATAAGCAAAAATGTTGCTAAAAATTGTTGCGTTTTGTATTTTCCACGGTGTAAACTTTACGGGTAACATTTGTTGCGCGGAAAATCGTTGTCGCGAATCGACCCGTGTAACATCACCTTAAAGCATGACAATTTCCAAGCAAGTGTGCACAAACCCCATTCCCTGTAGACTAACCTAATAAGAGAGATATCTTTTATTTAGCGACAACAAACTGAAATTTCTCAAATTCGCTAGATTTTATACTCGCTAAACTTAGCATTTTGAGGCGTTCTTGGTCAATTGTAGAAAAAATCATAATTTGCCCCTGAAAATCGTTAACTAAGCAGCCACTCTCTCCTAGAGAAATCCCTAAATTTAATAGTCGCTGCATGAAAATAGTATCTTTGAGATATTTAAAAAGTCCGGTCAAAACTACAGATTCATGAATAAATCATTTGTTTGTGGAGAGGGTGGATAATCATCCAATTGCGAGCACTCAGACATCATACAGTTGGGTTGCAGGCCTGTATATGGACAGTCTACCCATCCTTCCTCCCTTAGTACATATTATAGTAGCTGGTGAAGTGGAGCACCCCTCCCTGGCCTGATAAAAGTATACTGAAAAGACGGGCTGAGTTGAACCGGCGATATACATTATAATTATAGATTTCTCGCGCTGTAAACACAATTAAGGATTTTGATTGATTTTGTACATGTTGCAGAGAAAAAATTGCAGCGTCTAGCCCGGGCGTCTATCAACACTCAGCAGCATTCAATACGAAGCATTCATTGTTCAAATGTTGCAGAGAAAAGTTTAAACTTGCGAGACATGTTGCCATTGTTGCTCGTGATGTAAGAATTAACGTTGCAATTTTGCTCGCGCAACAAAATCTCTAAAATTGTGTTTGTGAGAAAACTGAAAGTTGACAGCACGCGCGCGAGAATAAAAAAAATTGCAGCTTTAATTTATCGCCTGCGTAGTAAAGTGGACTGACAAGGTCCTATAAGTAAATGATTCTTTACAATTGTTGTTACTTTGTCGCATTTTTAAAATTGTCCCTTCTGATTCTGCAACTCCTATTCTCATTAACTTTTCATTTATTTTCTCTTCTCTCAACAGAGTTCTTTGCCTTTTTTACCTAATTTTGGCATGCTGGTTTTATATGCTGACTGTCTAAATTGTTTGCCTGAAATCTGATACGACGCGTTCAATATAAAAACACAGTCAAAGAAGAATAAAACAATACAGACATAGTAAACATGATATCATACTCTGATACTAGACCGAACATACTACAATCCTTCTTCTCTGGGAGCCGGAGCTTTGTTTCACGTCTGGCACCCATGCAGGGCAATCTTCCCAGTGTAGGCCAGGCTAGAAGAGGGGTAGGCTCAGATTTCCCAGTGAGCCAGTATCACTGGCGCACGAAACCCCCACGACTGAAATCTGAGCCTAGGAGAGGGGAGGGAGACCAAGAGAGACAAAGAGAACAAGAGATGAGAACTCGCAACTGAAAGACAATTTCAAGACGTGAAAGAGGATAGTCAAGATAACGATTGTCAATTAATACCTTCCACATCTATACTACAGCTATGACTTGTCAGTCCCTATACCATTTTCCAGGCCCCCTTGTTTATTGTGATTGGGGCAATTTATTTACTCGTGAAACATGATTCTTAAAAGGTCTTATTATAGCCAAATCTTTTTACCTGAGCGTTATACCAAGTTTTGGGTTAAACGTGACTCGTGAAAAGTCCAGTATTTTTGCATGAAGGAATTTTGCAAAGAGGTATAGGGAACTGCCTCATTTTCTACTTTCCGTTCTGTTGTGTTCTAGAATTCTGCTCTGTTTTGATCTGTGTATCCTGTGTAGTCGGCGTTTCTAGGGGAGGGAGCTGGGGAGAAGAGGTGATAGAGTGGTTCTCCCGTCCTTTCCTTCCCCCTTCCCCTCCCCTCTCCCCTCCCTTGTTAGCCTGCCTCCGTGCGTTTTGGTAGCTACGCCACTGGAACATTTTTCTCCCACGCCATTTCCGGTTCCATTATTTCGAAATTTAATAACGTGTACGGCTGATATGGCGTGAGGGATTCCACGCACGGTTCGACTTAAACGAACATCTTTCCTACTTAACATCGCTTGTAATTAGAAAAATCAGGGGAAACAATGTGAATTAGTTTTCCGTCTTCTTGACTCCGAGGGAAGGAGGGATATATAAAGTTTATTTGTATATATAGACTTTGATCCATCAAGAGTCGATTATCCGAACAAATCGATCTACGGGGTACTCGGTTTCCTTTTAAGTAGAACATTAATGATTTTGGCTTTTGGGCGTCAAGTAAATAATCCTGGATCCGACAGGAGAGACTTCAATGATTTATTTCGTTTCTAAATCGCGAAATTTGCGATAATACAGCACGTTTCACGTTAATTCCCTCTACGTCATCCTGGCCCGGACCTCCTGGCCCTCGATCGAGTGCGGTGGGTTTGCTGAAGTATGACTTGTTTTGTGAACAGCTCGTAATCTTGTTCGATTGCATGAATCGAAGAATCGGGAGTCTTGCAGAATGGTTAGCATTCTTCGCTACTTCCCTTCTATGCTTTACCCGTCTAGACCGTCTACTGACCAAGTATAGAACCGCAAGAATAAAACAGACGCTTCAACACTCAGCAGAAATTCTCTTTAGACCGTGTCCGGTTTGCTTACCGCTTTGGCCGGAAAGATTTCATATGCAGACGCTCATATAAAGAGAACAAAGTGGTTACATGAATTAATTAATGAATTAAGGCGTGACCGGTGGGTTGATCCAGAAATGAGATCCAGCGGTTCTGTTATAACTTTCTGATTATAGGCCATTTTTTATGGGTCAACCGCTTTGTCCGCTTTGCCGAACAAAGTTCCATCCCACGCGTGAATTGGGATTCAGTTTCTTTATAGCCTTTTTGCTTGTTTTTGTGGTCTGGTGATATGATAGCCCAGAAGGAGTAATCTTGTAATCTGGGTGTAGCTAATTGTAACCATGTCCAAAAGTAATCATTTCTTAATGAATTTTCTTACTGGTTGACCAATTCTTGTCTTGTACAAGAGGGAGGGTCAATAACCTGGAGACCAGAGGTTTTGACTCACTCGGGGTTATCTTGGATTTTTTGTTTGATATTTCATTATTCTTTAGGCCTAAGAGCTCGTAACTATTGGACATGAAGAAATGAAAGACAGACAAAAGTATCAGAAAGAATCCCTAGAGTGAGTCAGAGCCTCTGGCATCCAGGGTAGAGGGTCAATAGATGAGGTCAGAATGTAACGACTGGGGTATCATGATTAACGCCCACTGTTTCCGATCAGTATTGAGCAATCAAATCCTAACATCCTTTATTTTGCCAATGGACGTCTATGCAAATACTACCACCAAGATTAGTTCTTGTTCGTGAAAACCGGCTGAGCAAGAAAACTGAAAGAAGATGTTCAGTTTTCAGACCATTTTTGGCTTTAGAAAAATCAACTAGTGAGCTGAGAGTTTAGAGTGTACGGGACAGTAAACCCCGCCACTTACTCTAACTCCCAGTGGAAGCTTGATATTGTTCGTGATAGCGGGAGATAATCGATAGAATTCAGTGAATGAAAACTTCAAAATGGGTTGATGGTCAAGCCAGGTGGTCAAGACAGCGAGCGAGGTTTTCGAGTTAACCGCGTTCGAGTTTCCGGGAATCTAGTGTAGTTGTAGTTGTAGGACCTTGTGGTGTGTGTGAGCCATGAGGGCAGCGTCCTCAACTAGCTATATATATAGTATGTAAACGCTCTCGATCTTGCATAGAGAAAGTAAAAAACAACCTAAATATATAATAACAATAAACAACAACAGTAATAGCAACAATATATAAACAAAACAATTCAAAACATCTCCACAGTGACATTACAAATTAGTTTGAAAGACCACTGGTATACTAATCAGCCCATCCAACCTTCAGCGCATCCATGTATAAAGAGTCCAACTTTTGGATCAAAATGACGTCGCATGCCAACGATTGTTAGCAAAATGAATGCGTTTATTAGTAAAAACAAAATCGTGCGTAGAGACCGTACTACTCCGGTTGAACGACATGTCAACATCGTCTGTACTACCTATGGTGTTAGATTACCTATAACGTGCTATTTGATACCAAAAGATCACGTTACCATCACTTAAGTTATTTGGTCGTGGGAGTAACGGGCTTGGTTTCCTGATTTGCGCAACGCTGTAGCTCATATAAGCGCGGCGTCACCGAAGGAAGTTGGTAAGACAACAAGCTTCCATACAAGATGGAGAAGCTCTCTGTGGCATTGCTAATACTGTGTACTTTATGGTGCTGTATTCCAGCTGCTTTAAGGTAAGGTTATGCACCGTAATGCAACGATAAACTATCCACGATTTTAGACATTTGAACTCCTGTTAATAGAGAAACTGTTTACATAAACATGATTTAAATACGGTCTTTTCAAACAATGTATTTTGTAGGTCTTGTTTCTTACTTGTGATCGTTGTAGTATGAGCTATTAGCGAGTGACGCAGTTGTACGATCGATCAGTAACAGGAATTAAGGCATGCAGAGGCTCTTAACATATGCACCCTTGATATTATCATTTGTGTTGTTTGTTTCACGAATTGTTCTGCTGCATGCTATTTATTGACATTTCCTGCATAATTGTGATCCTAAAGACAGGACTAGTTTTTCAATATTGCAAGATCTCTACTCTTATCAAAGCAGACAAATTGTGTTGATGCTACCCCTAGATCGAAGGAGGAACGGATCGAAAGACTTACATATCTTTAACGACTCTTCGAATAACTAGCACTTTATACTGTCCATTGAACTGATCCTGACTGGTATTTTGCATTGCTTTCCTACTTAGCTATAAATTATTTCAATGATTCTTTTAAAATTATTCGTTTTTAAACCGACCAAATAAATTGAAATGATGCCAAATCGTTGACCTTGGAGGACGATTTTTTCTCTTTAGGGATGGGTGAGAGGGGCAGCCATGCGCCACATACGGAAAAGTTAATTAAAACGCAATTAAATGACGTTAAAAGCTAACGGAAACGAGATTAGGAAGTTATGTTGATTTTGGCTGGTTTCCTCATTGTGACTAATATTGTTGTCCAAAGATTGATATTGGTAGGTCTTGAACTGACGAACTGTTGAAACACGTTTTTCAACAACGTATCATGTATTATGTTATTATGTAATTGGCTGCGCATGTCTCTTTACTGAAGGCACTGTTACACGCTGAAACTTTTCTCTGAAACTTGCCTTAATCGCCGTTGTGAGACACGTTTTACGACGCATGTAACATGGTCATTTAGCTGAAACTTTCCCCGGGTCGCCGGGTTTCACGAGACGGTTTCACGAAAAGTAGAACTGCTTTCTACTTTCTGCAACAGAGACTTGTGTCGCGAACAAGTTTCAGGACGAAATTTCGGCGTCTAACACCCCTTGTGAAATTCGTCTCGCATCAGCGATCGGGACAAGTTTCAGATAAAAGTTTCAGCGATATAACACACTGTTGGAGCACGGGAAAAGCTTAAACTTAACGTACGTTGTATCCTGTGAATACTTCCGAATGATTATAATCAGAAAGTAAGGAGACATGCATGAGATGTTACTGTGAGCGTTTATGAACGGAGTGAACTAAATAGTTCGTTATAATGATCATGAGGTTATCGTTATGTTGGGGTTCGTTTTATCGGGGTTCACTATAACAGGCTTAAAAACCATACTTTTGCTGCTTTAAAAGGAACAAAAGGGTTCGTTTTAACGGGGGTCATCGTTATTATGGTAAGCGCCACTTCAGGGTTTCACTGTGAGGCAAAATTCTGGTCCATTTAGTACTTCCTTTAGAGCTATAGCTGACCGTAGGCGAACGTTCCTGTTTCAACGCACTCCGCAGTAGTTTTAACGGAAAGTAACTATATGCTATTGATATATATATAATTAAAACATTTATAGGTCATTGGGTGTGTTTCCACTAGGACATTTTAAGCTAGTTTCGCTTAGAAACTCCGGAAATACAGTGGAAACACTACAAGAAAAACTTAAGCTAGTTTAAAAATTCTACTGTTTATATTACACGATAAAAAAGGCCAAAAATAGATGCTAAAACACCGGAAATTACACCAAAGTTAAGCGACCTGGAAGATGGCTTAAATTGAGGGATTATAACTGAGACGCCCTGTCCAGTATTGGATTACCTTTGTTGATTTAAAAGTTCAAGTAAATTTAGCTCCTACGCAGCTAGCCGTCTCTTTCTGGTTTCTCAAATCACTTGGGCTTCCTGTGTTCATTTTATTGACTCGTGGGCTTCCTGTGTTTGCCCACAGAAACGCCTTCATTGCATAAAAGCTCTTTTCGGACGGCAAACAAAAGGTCAACAAAAAAGGTTCAAGTGTGAAAATTAAATGACCCTTGTGATATTAAAGTCTTTAAAGCGTTACCTCTATTTCAGAAAAATGGTTCCCGAACCATGAATTGTGAGTAGAAATTGCTAAACCAAACGGACTGATCATTCTCATGTAGCTTGCCCTATAACCTTACACTCCAAAGAACTTCATATGTTAAAGTTAAAAATCAAGACAAAAGCTGAAAAGCGAACTCTACTACTGCTCGCGGGGGTTGTAGGCCACTTTCATCTTCCCTTGTGATACTCGGTTACGTGGTCGCGCATGCATGTTCTCTTCTCCTATATTAATTTACTCCGAATCATGCCAATCACTGGATTATATATATATTTTTTCTATATTTTCAGTGGTTACCTGATCACCACCTCCCGAGTATGTCGTCGTGGAACTGAAGCCACGCTTAACGTGAATCTATACGACAACAAAGGGCCACTGAACATCACCGCTCAAATCAGATTGGCAGACGGAAAGAAGAAGTTAGTCGCCTCAGCATCAAAGATTTTCCGTGGTGATGCTCAAGGAATTCTGAAAATCAAGGTAAGTAATAAAAGATAAATAAGCAATTTCAGGGTAGGAGGTATAAGTCATTAAATTCTTCACGTATAAACAAAGTATAGCATACCCCTCCTGAAGCCCGTTAATACAGCCACCTTTAGGGCAAAAGTAAACGTCCGAATAAACTAGGTGGTCGTATTAACGGGGTCCTTTTTTATAGGAGATTAAGTGCAATCTCTAGTTGTCGGACTAAAATGAGGTGGTCGTAATATATATAACGGCGGGGGTGGCCGTATTAATGGGGTGGTCGTAAGGCGGGTTCTACTGTAACTGTATCAAAGCTGGTTAGAGCTCTGCTCCTTGGCTGTGTTCCTTGCATGTACTGTAAATCCACGTCGCCATTGACGCTATTCTGGTTCATAATGGAGGGGACAAGGGGCAACGTGAAGGACCGGTTACGCGTGCTGCAAGGTCGAAGATGGGAGTGGAAACGTGTTGGTAAATGTGCAGATTGTCAGTGCGCGCGTTCGGTGATTATGGAAAAACCTAACCTGCGTTTATTATCTTGTTCTAGGTACCAAAACACCTTCCAGCTCAAGACCTTCCTGGTGGCGGTCTCCCTGGCGACCATACATATTCCAGAGCAGTACTGACCATCCAGGGTTTCGTACCAGGAACCAAATCAATGGTCATCAACGAAACTCAGTCAATTACACTGGAAAAGCTAAAGCACCAACTGTTTATACAGACTGATAAACCAATCTACAAACCTGGACAAACAAGTAAGAAAATAAGTAGACTAGCTTTTGGGATTCCCTGTGGCGCAGCAGTTGTTGGTAGCTATGAAAACAATCGGGATCTTAAGGCACAGGATCCCTAAGGAAGAACAAATGAAATATGTGCTGAAATTATACTGTAGGGCTAGATATAATTAAGTTTAAAAGATACGAACAAGATCGCCAAAAGACATTTCACGACAATCACAAGCCTTATTTTTCTCTCTCTTTCAGTTCGCATGAGAGTAATTGGCGTTAAGTCTGATCTAAAACCGCTGACCGGCAAGGTACCACTGACTCATGATAACAGTTGTTTCTGAAAATAATTCCATTATGTTGGCATAAGAAATTTATTAACAACTTGATTTGATAATTTTAATTCTAGATAAAAAGAGTATCAATAGCGGTAAGTCTACAGCCTTTTTCATTCGATCCTCATGCGGCATTTTGTCCGAACAGGGTAGGTCCTTCATATATGGTACATTATAATGGGTCCTATTGTATATAACATAATAGTATTTCGTTATATAAAATAGGACCCATTATAATGTACCATATATGAAGGACCTACCCGGAACAGAGACAAGAACGAGATTGATGGACAAGAAGAAAATGTTTTCACTCACCGTCATCCCCTTTGAGCTCTTTCTTGTCTCCTTTCCTGTCGCATTTGAGGAAATTAAAAAGCAAACTTGTTATCCAGTTTGCTTCTTTACAAGTGACAAGTTATCTTGGAGTTATGTCTCTTTGCCTTCGTGGGCAGTTTTGTATACATTTTACTTAATTATCGTTATGACAAGAAATAGTTCGAAAAACGTGAAAATTGAAGAAAGGTCAATACTTCGCACGTGAGAATGTGAATTCAAACAAAATACTACTCTCTGATTGGCTAACTAGTAATTTATATAAGTATTTATGGAATATAAGTTATGTTGGGTGGGCACGTAGCGCCCGTCGCACAGTAACTCGTGGATTGCAAATCCGCGCGTTATTGTGAGGTGTCAAATATGTTAATGTATCAGTTGATCACTAAGTCACTCACTCAGTCCACTGTTGATCGATCACCTTAGCTAAGAGTAGACAAGTGCGTACGTGACAAGTAACAAAATCTAACAATAACTCGCGGATTTCCAATCTTACCAAGAGACCATAATACTAAGAGAGCGAAGCTCAGTATTGATGTCTTTGCCATGTTCGTGGCGGCTAAGGCTATTTTTTAGTACCTTCGCCAGTCGCGCGCGCAAGGCCCTCAACCAATAGAATTTGCTTTTTGGCGTGCGCGCGGAAGGGACCGTTTGAATTCTATTGTTTAAGTGCCTTGCGCGCGCGATGGCGAAGTTACTAAAAATAGCCTTAGCCGCCACGAACATGGCACAGACATCAATACTGAGCTTCGCTCTCTTAGTATTATGGTCTCTTGATCTTACTGCGTTGTAAACAAGAATATTTTGTTGTTTATTTTTTATTAATTGTAATTTGCTTGTAGAATCCATCTGGAGTACGAATGATGCAATGGAACAACCTTGAATTTAAAAATGGTAAAATAGATAAAACACATAGAAATACAAATTTGCCGCCTGGTTCAAAAATGGCGTAGGCGCGTGATCGGTGACCACGATCTACTTTACGGATCTCTAGTCGAAGATTGTTGCTATGGGAACCAGGCGTAACGAATGTTGTTGATAACAAAGCTTTCATATCCATCATATATATATTTTTTCCGTTCAATATACTGAAATGACTTCCCAGAATAATCCCATGTACACTGTCTTATCAGTAATAATGATGCACTGATACAATATTTAAATCACAGTTATTACTTTATTTTTCTGACATAAGGCATCACACGTGTTGAAATGGCGCTGTCAAACCAACCAGTACTTGGAGACTGGAAAATAAAGGCTACGTTTGAGGTGAGTTTGCTTTTAAATGATAAACGCCATTTCTAGTTGTGTATACGGCCACACTCCTTATACGCGGTCCTGCATGCCTCACGTGTTAAAAGATAACAAAAACAGGAAAAATCCGCACCACTAAAATTATACAACAAGACGCCTTTTTGAACGGTTTGACGGTAAGTACTTGGTGTATGCAACACCAATGGCATGTAACACCAAGTGTATCAAATAGATTGTATATCAATAGATGTATCATCTATTGATACATTTGGAGTTGCAAACACCAAGTACGTACCCGTTTAACCCTCCACAGCTGAGCATGCGCTGTAGAGACTTGTCTGCATTTTGTGACGGACCAATCTTGTACCCAGAGCCCGCGTTACTTTCGGCCAGCGGCGAAGGCCGAAAATAACACGGGCTCTGGGATTGGTGACGGACGAAGAAAAAAACGGCCAGCTTCGCCCGTTGAGCAATAACGGCTATTTAGGAAGTAACGCAGATATTCAACGAGAAGCACGAGTAATAGCAAAGACAGAATAGGCCATTTGCACGATGGCGTCATTTTACTACAACTACCAGAATGCTCTACGAATTTTCTTTCTTATTCAGATTTTTATTCCCTTTTGAGAATAGTCGAACAATTGGCACTAATTATTTTACAAAAGAAAGTGGACAAAGCATTCTGGTAGTTGTAGTATATGACGCCATCATGCATATGGCTTATTGTGACGTCATTGTTCTTTGGGTAATAGGGTGAAGATGTTGTAAAGAAGATCGAAGTCTCCAAATACGGTAACAGCTATTTTATATCAATGATAAAAGTGCATAAAAAAATGCGTACGAGTATTTTTTGACAAAATAGACTAGTAGACAAGGCGCAAAATTGAAAAAGTCGATCGCAAAAAGTGCAGAAGGCATTTTGGGGTAGAGACTGGTAACATAACTATTCAAAACTAAATTTTCATGCTGAATCCGAATATGACTGTTACCAAGACATATTCTGCAATCTTATACGTGTAAATGACGTATTTGTGAATTGCTACAGTCATTTCATACTAACGGCTTTTTCATGTAATTCCAAAAGTTCCCAAACTTAAAAACAATTACCATAGCTGGAAAGAGCATATCAAAATCAGTAAAACTGTGAATTTTGAAGGATATCAGGTGAAAAATCAAGGAGATACGAATTTTCAAAAATCGAAATTTGTTTGTATCTCTTGCATAACTGTAAGTGTTTTCATACAAAATTTCGTTTTTTGAAAATTCGTATCTCCTTGATTTTTTAACTGATATCCTTCAAACTTCACAGTTTTACTGATTTTGGTATGCTCTTTCCAGCTATGGTAATTGTTTTTAAGTTTGGAAACTTTTGGAATTACATGAAAAAGCCGTTAGTATGAAATGACTGTAGCAATTCACAAAACACGTCTTACACGTATAAGATTGCAGAATACGTCTTGGTAACAGTCATATTCGCATTCAGCATGAAAAATCAGTTTAGAATAGTTATGTTACCAGCCTCTACCCTAAAATGCATTCAGGTATTTGATTTCTCGAAAATGCGCCTTGTCTATAGTTTTTGGTGGTGGTGTAGGTGGGTGGGGCAGTTGGCGAATGGGTGAGAGCAAGGTCGCATGGAAGTGAAGAAAAAAGCCAATTATGATTTCCTGTCTTTAACTTGTATTTACGTTGTAACGAAAACTGTAGAAAACATATGTGTTTTAAAACTCTGGATTTTTGTTTAATATGCAGTTCTACCAAAATTTGAGGTTGTCATTCAACCCCCACCATTTGTTGCTATTGACAGCAAGGATGTTACTGCTACTATCTGTGCAAGGTTTGTAATTAAACACTCCTCTATGATTTATATACCTATTTGCGCAAACACTGACCCTTTCAAACTCATCGAACCTAGAAGCTGAGACCGAAATGACTCCTGGGTACACTAGTAATATATGGATTTTCATATGTTTTATCTGTGAATTCGCTACATAATCGTGTTGGAAATACCAAGAACGTATCTCGCTCACTGTTTGAAATCTACGTCTACGCCCACGCGCTTCTTGGAAATCATCTAATTAATAAATTTCCCAGTGTTCCTTTCGGTCTCAGTTTCTGTGCTTTAAAAGGGGCAATGTTTGTGCAATTGGCTATATAGTACATCTTTCTTTAGTCACTTTAAAAACAGATATCTCCAACTAGGACCGACATCCCATAAGGTGCAATTCGTCATTGATTCCTGTAATTGTCTGGTCGATTCCAGCTTGACGAATTCCACAGGGTTTACTTGTATATTTTATATCAGTTAATAGTGCGAAATGGTTAGGAAACACGGCAAACGTCTAAGGGACTAACAAAGGAGCAAACATGGATGTTGAGTAAGGCCTTGACCGTGCACAATCTTTTGTTTTACCTTCATTTCTTATGCTTGACTGACGTAACCCAAACGTTTTCATTGGCTGAGTGTCTGATAATTATATGTAGAAATGCTTTTGTTGTGTGCACGGTCACAGTTGGAAAAAGTGAACAAAATGATAGAACGTACAATTAATGTAGCTGGGCTTCGTAACCATCTCTTCTATGAACTTTGATTTTATAAAACCATCTCTCCCAATACTGTTCAATCAATTTTAATCAAGCACAAATGTCAGATGTTCAAAATTTGGTTACCATGACTGCAAATGTAGACACCGCATAAACATTTGTCTTTGTTTAAAGATACACATATGGCCAGTTAGTTAACGGAAAATTGAAAGTCACCTTCAGAGTGAAACGAAATCAATGGTGGTGGTGGCGTCGGGAAAAAGATGACGACTAAAATAATTACGATGGAACAAGAGAAGGTATTTCCATCCCCAGTGAATTGAATAGCTTCATCCAGTGCCAGTTGGGGATCGGAGAGTGTATAAATCCGTTACGTTGTTGAAATGTCCATGGTTTAGGTGGGCAACATTAAGATGACAAGGAAGAACAATACTTGACAATGATGAAAAATTTTGATTTATCTCGAAATATTACAAGGTTTTTTTTCTTATTCATTTCTCGTCTGTGAGGTGCAAGGAGAACACAGCGCATCTCTCATCCCCCAGTCACCCACCCACTGGCTCAAGAGGGAGAGAACATCAGGTATCTCTAAAGAAACATTCTATGTCTACTTGCACTGTTAAAATAAATTGAATGATAGAAATTGAGGACATTAAGAGCTGGTGTATTGCATTCAAACAGGTCAAAGGTTGCCATGACTTCATATTGACAAACAAAGATCTCGGTTTAAAAGACATGAAATACTCCTATCATAGTACAGTATTAAACATTACAGCCACTATGACCGAAGAGGCTACTGGTATTACCCTATCAGCCGACAGCACAGAAACAGATTTCGTTCCTTACAAAATGAAGCTGGATTTCAAGCCTGGTACACCAAGGTTCTTTAAGCCTGGTCTACCATTCTACGGGAAGGTAAGCGTATCATGGTAAATAGGTAACGCAACGCATGCGGTAACGCAATATATATACTTTACTGGCAATCATTGTTCGAGAATGGAATTAAGCTAAGAGACTGAGGAAGTACTTTGTCTTCTACTTTTCTGCCCCTACACATTAGTACAAACAGCTATGCTGTACAGGCAAGAGACCATAATACTAAGAGAGCAAAACTGGTATTGATGTCTGCTGCGATGTGCTTGGTACCTAAGGTTCGTTTTAGTAACAGGAAGATTGACACCATCGCGCGCGCAAACAGTGAAATCTGATTAAGGCCCGGACACACGGTGCAACATTCTTTGAAACATTTGCTGAAACATCGCGTGCAACACAATGTTGAAGCGTGTGTCCACCCATTCCAATGTTTCGCGAAACGTTGCGCGTTGCGCGCAACAGCCGCAGAAGTAGGATCGAGTTCTACCTCAGCAACTGTCCAGAACTGTTGCGCGCAACATTGCACGAGATGTTTCAGTGGTGGACACACGGTGCAACCGTGTTGCGCGCAGTGTTTCAGCAAATGTTCCGGGAAAAGTTGCCCCGTGTGTCCGGGCCTTTGGAGGAGGAGAAACGCTTCGTATTCGCGCACGCGTAAAAATCAAATTCTATTGAATTGTTTGAAAGCCTTGAATTGTGCGCGCGATATGGCGTGAACTTCATGTTACTATAGATAACCTTAAACACCAAGCACATTACGCAGACATCGATCTTTCCGCAAGTTTCGCTTTCTTAGTATTATTGTCTCTTGGCACAGGAAGTATTCCCGTCATTTTTTATGGAATTGCATTCGAGTGGAAGAAAACAGCTGACTTTTAACATTAAGCATTAAAATGTGTGACGTCAAAGTTTCGTTTTTTCCCATTCAAAATTTTTCCCATTATTCGTTTTTAAGTACGGTAGTCTCTCTATATATCGGACATCGTATATGGTCCGACATAAGACATTGTATAAGCATTTCTTTATAATGGAGGGACCTAAGTACAACCAGTAGAAGGGTCCACCTTTGTCAGTTTAATTACTTCGGTTTCAATTTTAATTTGTTTTTCAGCTTCGCGTGACTACACCTGACGGGCAGCCGGTATCCAACGAAAAGGTGACCATCACAGCTAAAAGTTATGGAGGCAAACTGGTTTACCAGAAAATATTTACAGTTAAAAATGGAATAGTGCCTTTTACAATCGACAATGTGGACTACAAGTTACAGTACCTTACTCTTGACGTAAGTAGATTGGTATCATGTCCACTTATATGGAAAGTAAATAATCGACGGTCTTGTCCCCTTTAATTGAGCCTTCATTTTTAACTTGTTGATACGGGAAGCGAGTTGTTTATGGTGAGCGTATGACTGACTTATACTTACTGTCTGACTGATTGACTCACTCAGAAAATTGTAGGATTTTGTGTCCGCAAATATAGTACATCAATAAATCACACGATAACTTCTCTCATTAGTAAGATCATGCCTAGAGATTCCTTGACTTACCTCGTGCTCACACTTCGCTAAGATTGGATGTGTCGGATGTTAGGGGAAAATACTGATAGTTAATTTCTTATTCCTTGCCACATTTTGTGCATGGTCACGGTACGGTTACGACAAGAAGTGTTTTTATAGACATCACAGCACTGACACGGTCACTGATGGCATGTTCAGTTCCACACTCATACGAAAACGTCTCTGCCCATGTCATGTGCTGATGTTGCTGTTTACCGATCATACGAAATCAGTTCTTAAGAGGGCGATATTCATCAATAATGTTGTACAAAGTAGCCTAGACTCGCCTAATGTCGATTTCATGATTATCCACCATGAATTAATCTAACTTTTTATCTCAGGCTCGACAAGGCACGGGCAAAATCTATGACGACGACTATGGCTTTCGTAACTGGTACTCCACAGCTGGACTTTATTGTACTGCTTGGTACTCTAAAAGTTGGAGCGTCCTCTCTCTCCGACCACCTTCCAGACCACTCAAGGTAATATTTCTAACAAAGGCAATCATGAAGTTATCCCTTCAAAGAGACGCCAGCAGTATTAGATTGCACCGCTTAATATGGAGATCACATTTACAAACAATTTACAAAGTCAATTTGAGATTTACATAGTTTGTAAATGTACCTCGGTCCTGTAAATCCCTTTTTACAGGCAATTGGCAAACCTATTTCCATATTATTTCCATACTATGGAAAAGGCTCAGATTTTCCAGTGAGACAGTGAGTGGACTCTGCAGGCTCACAAATTCGATACCTTTTAAAATCATATACCACACAAATCTTGACTCGGAGGGATGTGAAAACACCAATATTCAGGAAGAGTAGAGAGATCCCGGTGCGTGTGGTCTACAAGTCAGAATCCAAATAAGGTTGTTCCACCACCGTATGCAAGTTCCTACCATATCTCTATAAATTTACATCTGTAAAACAGGCATCTGAAAGGATTATTTGTCCCTAAGAGTACCGCCATCTCAAAGAGAGGATGATTTCTAACTGGTTTATGGCGACATCTCTTTTAACAGGTTGGAACCAAAGCCAAGATTGGCTTTGAATATACTGTGGCTGATAACAGCTTTACCGGTCAACTTGTTTATCAGGTAAGCATGCGATTGGGAAGCTAGCACCTGCTGATCATCTTAAGATTTATCATTGCCTTGTCAATGGTTGTGGGTTATAACAACAGCCAGACCCGTAGCCAGAGTAATATGCGAGGCTGAACGTAGTGGCAATGCCGATCCTCGACGAAGTGATGACAAGTCACGAGGCTTGGTTGGCATGGTAACGTGACTTAAGGGAAAGCATGCAAGTGCGCAGGGGGAATTGTCTCTATGCTGCCTAATGGAGCCTGTGGGGGTGTTGTTTAAGAAAGAAAGCAAGCAAGCAAGGAAAGAAGGGAGGGAGGGAGGAGGGATGTAGGGAAGAAGGAAGGAAGGACGAAAGGAGGGAAGGAGGGAGGAAGGGAGGAAGGAAGTTAAGAAAGAAAGGAAGCAAGGAAGAAGGAAGAAGGAAGGAAGGAAGGAAGGAAGGAAGGAAGGAAGGAAGGAAGGAAGGAAGGAAGGAAGGAAGGAAGGAAAGAAAGAAGGAAATGTTGAAATGTGAGACCGTCTGTAAATCTAATACTTGTACATTGTGTTTAACAACCAGATTTGTTCTTCCTGTCATTTACTCACTTGCAATGTTTTCCTTAGATGGTATGCGGTGGAAAAATGACAACATCGGGTAAAAAGATTTTGAAGTTCAAAGCCAAGCAACAAGCAACGACCACCACTACCACTGCTCCTACTACAACGCCTGAGCCAACTACATTGGCAACAAAGAATGCCACGAATGCTACAGCTACAACCAGTAAATGGAACGCAACTGTGTCTCCCCCAACTGCGCAACGGTTTTGGATTCAGCCACCCGTGTATCCACCTGCACCCAGACCAAAAGATTCTCGCCCAAAAATTTCAAAGCTTAACAAAGCAAATGCCTCAATCGAGTTTGAGGTCACCCAAACAATGGTGCCATCTTGTCGTTTACTTGTGTATTATGTCAGGAAAGATGGTGAGACTGTAGCAGACAGTATGGTGGTTGATGTAGAGGACAAACTGGAAAATCAGGTCAGTGGACTTGACTGCAGACGATGTAATCATTTTTGAAGCTTAGAAATCTGCGACCTGATGTCCCTGTAACATTTTCTTTTTGCATTGTTGATTTCAGGTCGTGGTTCGATTCAGTGACGATGTTCGTAGACCTGGCGAACCTGTTCAAATCACCATGACAGCCACACCTGGTTCTACGGTGGCTTTGGCTGGTGTCGATAAAAGTGTGCGTCTGTTGAAAGATTCTGATGATCTTAACACTAACAAGGTATTTAAATTCAGTTTTTATTCTATGAGTCAATTTCTCGATCGATTTTATTAATGAGGTTCGAAACAATTCTCTGGCATTGTGTCATCCACTTCTTTGTGTTGTTAAGGCGAAATGGCATGAAAATAATACGTATACTGAAATGATAGTGGGTGATGTGTATTGAATACTTTTTCGATATTCATTTTATAGATCATAAATATTTTATCTGCACAAGATGTTGCTCCAGAAGGTTATCTTCCACGAAGACGTCGATGTAAACAGTTCGACTGGTGGGGAAGAGGACCGTGGGGAGGAGGACCAGTGCCTTTGAGACGAGCGCGGAGTTTTATTCCATACAGAAGTGACAATTTCGTTGATTCATCTAAGGCATTCCATGTATGTATAAGATTCCGTACGAAATGAATCAAAATACAGCAAATGTGACTTTCCAAGTTAATTACGATAACTGAAGTCTGTGCCTAGCGGTATCCGCCAAAAAGATCTTTATATATCTAGTCAATTGACTTACGGGCCCGAGTACATAGTACAAACTTTTATTGCAACTTTTTCTTCAACGTTCCGCGCAACACAAAGTTACGTTCACCGCAGTTGCGCGCAACAATTGCAAGTTTAGGATTTAGTTCTACTTCTGTAGCTTTTCTACAACGTTCCGTGCAACAGTGCATGGGTAGAGACATGGTGCAACTGTGTTGCGCGCGCATTGTTTCATAGAAAGTTGAATTGAGTTTCGGGCCTTTAGGATACGATGGCAAAATATCGCTTCAAAGTCCATCTGTGAAAGTTAGCAGTCCATTCCTGAAACCCGGAACCATACCTATGAAAAAAGCTTTACACACATTTGAGATAAAAACTGCATCAATCCTAAACCGGATTCCACATCAGCCATCGACTGCCTAAGTTTGAACCAACGTTACCAAATATAAATTTGGAGATTAATTCTGTCTTTTCTTCCATCCTTTCACAGGATTCTGGCCTCCTATACTTCTCAGACTTAACAATTGAATCCCGTCCATGCCCTAGCGTCTGGAGAGGTAGACAGTTTGGATTGGGTAATTTTTATATATTTCTCGGCGAATTTTTTACTCTGTTATAAAATCTGACCAAATTGCTATTCAGTAAGCAATTGCTGAATAAAGCTGAACTATAATTTCTCAGAAGAAAAAATCGTAATTTGTTAATCGTTAATTTTAGCATGTCATCTTTGTGATAACAACCGCAAATGGTTGAATCATTATCAACATCGTCAAGACATTTTCCTGTAGGCTCGTATCATCCACGACATGCATGGATGGCTCTGAATCGGTCGACAAAAAATATAAAACCAATTAGTTTTATGGAATATTTATATTTTTTATTCGTATTAAGGATTTGGAGGAGGAGGAGGCCTTGGCAGGAGGAGGAGGAGTTGGAGGAGCAGGAGGAGCAGTACCTGATGGTGCTATCAATGGTCCTGTCGCGGTACCAATTCACTAGCCTGAGAGGGTTACAGCTGGTGGACAGGGCCCGAAACCTAAAGCACCAAAGCCTACCGTACGTAAGAACTTCCCCGAGACTTGGCTGTGGACAGAGGAAACTATCAGGTACCCTATGTTTTCAATGTTCGACTTACCAGTGAGATTTAAGGACATTTAATTGCATTTTTGGAGGAGGGATCAACACAGAATCACAGCTGCAAAACCACCTCATGCACTTGAAACCCTTGTAGTGAAAATTCTCTTTTTGATATCCACAGTGAAGCGAGTGGTAAACGGACAATCAAGGCCAAAGTACCAGACACCATCACCAGTTGGCACCTCAGTGCATTTGCCATGTCGTCAAGTACTGGTATGGGTGTGGCCTAATCCATCTACTCTCACTGTCTTCCAGCCATTCTTCGTTTCATTCACACTTCCATATTCTGTGATTCGTGGAGAAGAAGTCAGCGTCATTGCAACAGTCTTCAATTACATGGATAAATGTGCAACAGTCAGTATCAGACTATTTCATATTTGAAACAGCTCTTTCCAAAATGGTTCTGTGTTTTACTTTTACCGACTTCATATTTTCACAGGTTCGTATACGCTTGACCAAAACAGACCATTTCCAACTGAATTCAACTGCTGATCCAAAACTTTGTGTTTGTGGCAACGAAGCCAAGTCTGTCAAATACGTCATCACACCTGTTCAACTTGGTCACATACCTCTGAAAGTGACAGTTCAGAATATTGCACCCAGTCTGTGTAAAAACTCATCTGATGAAGCTCCTCTAGGAATATCAGATGCTGTGATACGTAAACTTTTAGTTGAGGTATATGCAGCTTAATACCAGCCGTTTCTTTTCTTTTCTTTTTTTTTTCACTCGAATTCTTTGGGAATTCGATCCCTCGATAATTTCTTATAAATATATAACACTTCTATATTTTTCATATCGTCGTTAATGTTTATATTTCCTCATTAGCCTGAGGGTGTTCGACAGGAGTATACATATAGCAGTTTTTTCTGTCCACAAGGTAAAGCAATGCAAGCAACAAGCACGTTATAATAGACCGTTAGTTAAGGTTGCGCGCGCTGCTTACAATTGACAGGCCATTGAGAGGCCAAGAAAATCCTTTCCAACTGTTGATTTAAATCAGTGATTCTTATCGTTTACTATGAAAAATTATGATTTATTCTAGACTTGTAGCCCATTTGAAGCCTTTGAAAATTGTATGCACAGCTACTTCCGATGCCGGTTTCAAGAAGGGCTATTAATTAAGCACTTTAACCAATTTGCTAATCAAGTTGCATTTCATTAGATTATAAGTACAAGAGGTTCGAGGACAAGATGAAGGTATCCCTTCCAAAAAATATTGTTCCTGGCTCCGTTCATGCAACTCTCTCCACAATAGGTGAGTAACAAACGAATGCATCAATCAAATACAATCACACCATTTCTTTTGTATACTTAATTAAGCACACTGATTTATTGCTTTTCAGGGGATTTAATGGGTCCCAGTTTAACTGGTCTTGAAGGATTACTCAGGCTACCAACTGGTTGTGGTGAACAAAACATGGTTAAGTTTGCCCCCAACATTTTCATCATGCAATACCTAAAGAGCAGTAGCCAGCTTACAAAATCCATTCAGAAGAAAGCAGTAGGATTCCTCAGAACAGGTAATGAATAGTTTTATCCTTTCTGTGAAGTTCTTTCTTTGGTTTTCCTTTCGATTCTGATATCATTAACTACTATTATATGTCTGATATATTAATTATTAATTTTTTGAAGTATACGTTTTGATGTCCTTTTTACTCATATTGTTAGGATACCAAAGAGAGCTGACCTATAAGCGTAAAGATGACTCGTACAGTGCTTTTGGTGATAGAGACAAAGAAGGGAGCTTGTGGTAAGTTAATAAAAGGAATACGGTGGAGAGCAGTGGCTAACTGAGAGGGATGGTAGTTATATTTAATGATGTACTGTCGTTGGTTCTTGTCCGTTGAGAAAGTTCCACCTCATTTTTCCAGGCTGACAGCATTTGTTCTACGCTCATTCTCTCAAGCTCGTGAATTTATATTTGTTGATGATGAGGAACTCAACTCAACCTTCAGCTGGATTGCCTCTAAGCAACTGGATACAGGCTGTTTTAGAAAGCATGGAAAACTTTTTAACAAAGGCCTAAAGGTAAGAGACATTTCAGGACAGAATCGAACACCATTCCAACACCATCTAAATGCATTACCATTGATGAGCTCGAAGTTGGGTTCCAATGATAAGTTGGAATCCAGTGGTTCGACTGGTTCACGGAGAATGCGCGCGCCACGGCAATTCTGTGATGATTCACCATCTGCTATGCATCATACTCACGATTCATTGGAAGGGCAAACCTGGAAAGACGGAAAGGAGTGCATAATGGTACACAATTTGTGCAATGGAAACGGTCAGAAAGTATTGGCAACTGCAAATCAGGAACTGATAGAGGTCCCTAGCCAGCAATGAGTCGATTTCATCTATTGTCTGACAAAATTTAGCCTTACGTTTTACTTATTTTCTGGTTAGGGTGGTGTGTCAACTCCTGTTCACCTTGACGGCTTATGTACTGATATCACTCCTGGAAAGTAAAGTTAACCCAAAGGTACGTCATCATCACCACCACCATTAATTCGTCTTTTACAAAGTCACCATGTTTCTAAAATGTTTACCATTGGTTTTGCAGAGTGGCGTCATCCTTAAAGCTCTCAAATGCATCACGACACAGAAGGATAGCGTGACAGATGCCTACAGTAACGCAATCATTGCTTATGCACTAACACTTGCCAAACATCCTGGTCGTGGAGAATTTCTGGAAAGACTCAAGTCTCAAGCCACTATCAAAGGTTTGGTTCAAGCAATATCGTTGATAGAGTCATTTAGTACTACAATGTGCATGCATTAATGCGTAATATTTGACCTGATGGTTAACTTGTTTAGATGGACAAATGTACTGGGAGAAAAAGGAAACCAAACCAAAGAAACAATCACGTTTTCTATTTTGGATTCCACCCTATCAACGCTCTGGATCCACTAACATCGAAATGACATCCTATGCACTCATGGCCATGATTGGTGATGGAACCGATTCCAAGGCGATTGCCGACTCTATGCCAATTGTACGATGGATAACAAAACAGAGAAACTCTCTTGGAGGGTTTTCTTCCACTCAGGTAAAGAGCATTAGTCGAAGGCTTAATCACGTAGCCCGAGTAAACTTCGTAAACGGAGATTTCATCTTTTCCCTTGCAGCTGACCCTCCTATTCGATCGCCATTAGCTTGTATTATCCACTATCACGAAGAAAAACCAAAGTCCATTTGATCCATTTTGTCCCGTGCCACATTGGACATTTCAACTTTAGATTTCTGCACCTCTAGCTTCCTTACACATGGTATAGAATTTCCCTTCAATTGGATGTTGAATCGTTTTGTTTTTCTAGGATACGTGTGTAGCTCTGCAAGGGTTAACAAGGTTCGCCAGTTATGTTTACGGTAAAGGGAAGACAAATATGAGAATCGACGTTGGCTACCTCCGGAGCCGTATAAGGTTCTACCATCAATTCCGTATAAACGATAACAACCGCCTAGTACTACAACGCGTTCAGGTGAGAACTTGAAGCCTTGCTTATCATATATATATCCAAAGATTTTTCCAACAAAAAAGTGGAAACTCCCTTCGCATAACTCGGAATCATAGGCGAACAAATTGCACTGAAAATCTAATCTCACTGGCATCTTTAGCATAAATTCAAGCAACAATTAAATTATGCTGCTACTCATTAGTACTGTTAATACTTTTCTCGGACCTAATGATATATTGCAGCCCTGAACCCTCCTTATAAGGACATTCTCCACTCATCGCAGAAATTATTCGCAGCGAGCCAGCGAGTACTCGTTCGGAATAAAGTCTATTGTTCAAAATTTCACAGCGAGTAAAAATGATCGCAGCGAGTGCTTTCTGCGATGAGTGGAGAATGTGCTTAAGGGCCAATGCTCATGCTACGAGCGAGAACCATTTCATGCAATGAAGAAAGTAATATCAAAATGAAAGAACATTATGCGGACTGCATGAAAAGGTTGAGATGAAATCTTGATTCTTAACTGTAAAATTTCATGGATTTATTGTCAGATTCCAGAGAAGATTCTCTACACTAAGAAAATTCCAATTGATGCCGTTGGAGAGGGATGTGCATTAGTCCAGGTATGGTATTCAGTATCAACGAATTAAAAAGTAGATATTAATTGTGATCAAAGAAAATGTCTTAAGCTTGGCCCTTTGCCCTCTTCTGTAGGACATGGAGCGGGGACTTGTTGCTGGGACTATTTCACACTTGTTTACATTTTTGTTTAAAAAATCGAAAAAAATCTTCCAACGTATGAATTCAATCTGCTCTGAATTGGTGGGACATGAAGTATGGACAATAACTCGACCCAAATCAGATATCAAGGTGGCTCGACTGGGTTTTGTTTGAGGCGCACCTTCGCTGTTTGATCGCAAAATGCGTCGCGGCAAAAAACCTAATTTCAAAAAAAAAATTCCACAACAAGTCTAGAGATAGATTAAAGTTTCTTTTGACGTTTAAATCATTTTGATCGGAGTTTTCAATAATTTATAGTGGCGGCATGGCAATATTCATAAACCTGATTTTTTTGGAAAAACTAGAGTTTTGTACAAAACCGCATTTATAGGTTCATAAAATCGGGATCAAGTTCTGCACTCTTACTCAGCTTCAACGATTTCTATGGAAGCGTTTTTGAATAAAACGCGCTTGAACTTTTACGCATCAAAAAAGTAAACAATTTCAAGCATTCAGTTTACTTGGCCGAAAACCTTACTTTTAGGTTCCGATTTCCGATTCCGCTTGTTGCACTCATCCTTTGTTATTTTAATACAAGCCATTGAAATTGCTGTTTCAAATTATCATACTCGTAGCCACTTGGAAGGTTTACAAAAGGCAAACAAGAGCGGCATATATCGGAATTCACAAGTTCAGTAAAAAACTGGACAATGGAGATGCTTGACGACCAAAACATCGTCAACGCGAAGTAAGCGGCCTAAAAATTTACGTTTTTATAATTTATTTTGGATATCTTACAATGCTTCAATGGCCATGAAATGTGTAGGATTAAGAAACAACTTGGTGAAAATGCTGATACTGAAGTTAGAAAAAAATATATCGAGCGAATCTTAAGTTTTCTAGCTTTTTATAAAGATAAGAGAAATGATAAACAAAATTTGAAAAGGCGCACCTCTATCAACTTGACCTAAATTCATATTTCTCAAAATCGTGCGGCGTAATTTTGTTCTACTTTTCCAAACGAACAGTCATTGAATGTGTCGACGATATGAGCTCAAAAAAAGCTTTTTCCGAGACCTAAAAGTAAGGTTTTCGGCCAAGTAAACTGAATGCTTGAAATTGTTTACTTTTTGATGCATAAAAGTTCAAGCGCGTTTTATTCAAAAATGCTTCCATAGAAATCGTTGAAGCTGAGTAAGAGTGCAGAACTTGATCCCGATTTTATGAACCTATAAATGCGGTTTTGTACAAAACTCTAGTTTTTCCAAAAAATCAGGTTTATGAAAATCGCCATGCCGCCACTATAAATTATTGAAAACTCCGATCAAAATGATTTAAACGCCAAAAGAAACTTTAATCTATCTCTAGACTTGTTGTGGAATTTTTTTTGAAATTAGGTTTTTTGCCGCGACGCATTTTGCGATCAAACAGCGGAGGTGTGCATCAAACAAAACCCAGTCGAGCCACCTTAAATGTCATATCGTGTCCACTCAGTTTGTGAAACCTCCTGGGTAGTGTACAGGATCGAGTGGACAAGCATGTGCCTGATATCTCCCCTAGTGATATCGAACAACTTAAACGTATTCCTTCCTGTTTGCTCTTTAGGTTGACGTAGCCTACAATATCCCGGATGTCGAAGAAAGGCCTGCTTTCAAACTATCGGTCAGCGTTCAACCAAGCCTAAAGAAAGTGCTATTTTCTGAGAAATCTGAAGCAGGCGAAGAGTTATGCCAACCTTTACAAATGAGGATCTGCGCAAAGTAAGTCAAAGTGATCTTATCGAGCCCTATGATAACCTTCCATATTGTTCAAAGATTAATTGAACATGCTATTGCCATTGAAAATTTGGTTTTTAGATGGCTTGAAGAAGATAAGTCAGGAATGGCTGTTGTTGATGTTAAAATGGTGTCTGGATTCACTGCTGATGAGGAATCGTTGGACAGGGTAAGAACATAACAATTAGATTCCGTTTCGTTCAGGGAAAGAGTATAGAATATATTAGCCAGATCAGAAACAAAACGAGCAGTAAATATGAGTCAATTCGCAAACAGACTCCATCATAAGAAAACAACAACAACAACAACAACAACAACAAAAAACAAACATAAAAATTAGCAGGAATGGAAAACTTGATCAGGTTTGAGGAAATTAGAATTAGAAAGAAGAGTTATGATGTTTTTAAAATTTTCTAAAGATACAGAGAATGTATGGTTTAATTGGTTGGACGCTGTGGATGTACACCATCACATTTCTTTGTAATTTTCGCAGGGTTTCAAAGCTCATAACATTGTTTCTATTATATTAAACATCCTCAAACTTGCTCAGCAGGCTTGTGTAATGCTACTCTTTCATGAGATTTTTTCCCCTGGAACCTTAATTAATTTGGGTTTTCAAACTTGGACCCAGTCCCTTGCTCGTTTTGTTACCGGCCTTTCGATCTAAGCGTTTGATTGTTGTAATATCATGTCTTTTATTTCCCATTTAGTTGATGAACCGCCCAGGTTCAAATCTAATGAGATTTGAGCATGAAGAGAACAAGGTCGTTTTTTACTTTGACGAGGTAAGACCTTTTGGATATGAAGACCTGGCCTTGTTGAAAAAGATAATTATGTAGGATGAATTTCAACAAAATACTTCTCATGAGCTTCTGCTCTTCGTACATCCATCATGACTATAGCACTAGCATGTAGTTCTCAATTATTTTTTGAATCTCTTTGAATGGTTGAAACCGCCCAGCCTTTCTTAAGAAACATTGAGAAAGGACTACTATTAATGGCGGACCAGCCTAGTCCCCAGGCTTCCTCTGCGAACGCGGAGCGCGAGCAAGTCCTGGGGCGAGCGCAAAGCGCGAGAGAACGCGTTCCCGTTGGTCACTCTGTGACGTCACGTTTTGAAACAAGAGAAGGGATAGCCTGGGGACTAGGCTGATGGCGGACAGGTATAATGAAATACTAAACGCAAAAAAACTTAGTTTGGATACCAATATTAATTAAGCGAAGAATGAAGATAAAGTAAAAGTCTTTATATTCAATCTATATAGTTACCGAGAGAGCATAGTCTTTTGTATGCATAAACTATCTACATATCCACTATGGATATGTTTTCATGCTGTTCGCATGTGTCTATATGTATAGCCCATGCATACTATGTACATATACGTCCGTCTTTATCTACATAAGCATAAATGATCCTCTATCCATGATATTCTATTCAAATGTGTTTTTACATGTGTATAACTTTTATAAATATTTCACTTAATTATGTTTCATCTTTATTTTCTTAGTATTGAAGATGTAGAGCTACCCTGTAGATATGCTTCAATAAATCGTTATTATTATTATTATTATTATTATTAAAGTCTTTCATATTTCTTTATCGTACAGATACAGAACGAGTGCTTTAGCTTTGGAATCCATCAGACATCAGTTGTAAAGAAAACTAAACCAGCATCAGTGTCTGTCTACGAGTACTACGACACAGGTAACTAGACTACTTTTTCTATATTCAAGAAACATTTTAGTCGTCGTATCATTTGTTTGCTTCTGTCTGCTTGTTTGTTTGATTGTTTTTTTTTTAGATTTTATTAGTAGATTTTGTAACTCTCTGTTTGAATGGGTATTAAATTTAGTTCATATTTGGAAGGTAGTGCTCAGTAAGGAATTCCTAAGGGTCTTTTCCATGATGAATATGGATGTGCCCCATCCAGCCCTTGTTATTTATGACAAACTTTTTCATTAATGTCATGTTAGATCGAAAACTGTATGTTAATATATGTTTTTCTTTTTGTTTCCAAGACAATTCAGCCACTATTATGTACAACATAACAGAAGATCTTTGTGTAGCAGAGCCAGGTATAAAGCGTACAATTTTCGTTTAGATTGTAGAGCTTGTGTAGTAATAAATAGAATTAAATAATGAACATAGGTGGATATGAATTTTCTCTCGTTTCAGAACCACCCACAACTCCTAAGCCTACAAAGCTATGTCCAGTATGTCCCGAGAAAGCAGACATCCACGCATTGCGACACATTATCTGCAAGACAAATAACGGTACTTCTTTTTCAATTCTTATATACTTTTGAAGATAGTAATTGATATAATATGCACGCTCTGATTGGTCGAGAACGGTACCGTTTTTGATTATAGTACACGCGCAGATGATGCTACAGAATTGTACGCGCGCTCTGATTGGTTGATATTCAATAAGTAGAGTACAGACGCACGGAAAAATGGAACTGTTTGTTCATTACCTTATCAAGGTCCGACTGTAAACCAAAGAAATTCAAAGCTCTTTCTAAATTCTTTAATTTTCGGGAAATTCACCGTGAAATTCTTACAAAGATTTCTCATCATCATGTCTTGAAAGGGTTTTAAATGAAATTATTTCTTTCTTTATAGTAATGGCTGTCCGTACACTGAAAGATGGCGAAACAAGACTCGAGTATGTGGTATCACAGGACAAACTGATCAAAGACGATAAACCAAAAAAGAAAGATGTACGTTCCATCGACATTGTTTTACCACAAGAATGCCATTGTGCGGCACTCAAGCCACGAACCAAGGCTTTGATATTGCTGCGAGAAAAGAACATCCCCAAGGACTCGTCGAAAGTGAAACTAACCCCTAAGTCAATCGTTTTCCAACGAAAACAGGTTTCTGTGAACTTGCTCAGAGACGCTCTGAAAAAGTGCCGTACACCCTAAAAATCACGTAAAACTTTTTTACAACTATTTTCGTTGCATCGCGACCAGCAAATTATGAATTTCCGTTTGATTGAGTTTTTCTGATCCGTCAATCATCCTTGGGGGCGGAGCTTATTTCAACCAATGGTTGAGCGAGTTGACATAGCTGGCCCCAGGTATGATGGACGGATCAGAAACGATAACAATACTAACAGAAAATACGGGTCGCTATGCAACGAAAATAGCTGTAAACAACAACAACTATGATCTTCATAGTTTGTAATATTTGCAATTGGCGAGAGTGCTTAGTAAAGAATTACTTGTGATCACAGTAAACTTTGAAAAACATTTACAGATGACAGTTTTAATTGGTAAATTCCTATTGCATGCATTTAAAGTTTTACATGAGAGAACTTGAACATTTGTTTCACTGAAATGTTTCTTTTGTTATACATAGTTTATTCGCAGTGGAGACTCCCATACATTTTATTCTGGGATAATCGTCGACAATGTTTTCATTTTCACCCTTACCAGATGCCAACTTGACATGACTCAAGTTATCTTACCCCAAACTAATTAATACTGCTAAAATCCAATTAGCATACAAAATCTCAATTTGGTACCATTTTCTGTAAAAGTGTTTACTGTTAGTTTAGCTTGCTATAATCGTTACTATTATGTCAGTGGTATTCCCCATTGGTCATTGGGATCGCTGTGTAGTTTTAAGTAGTCGGCCATATTGGGAACATTGGTTGTTTGAAGCTCGCCATTCCTGACCTTTTACGTACGACTCAATAAAGTACCAGTATTGTTCTCAAGTACCCTAAAAGGTATCAATTAAATCTCGAGATTTTGACCCCTAAAAGATATGACGATCATCTCTGTCCAAAATATATGGAAGTTCCCCACCGGTTTTGCTCTATACTTTACTTGTTAAGGGTCTACAGGACGCTTATTTAAACGATGGTTAAACCTTTGCCGAGATCTATCTATTGTCCAAAACAATAACTTTGGCTAAACGTTAAGCATTGTTTTAATAATCGGCCCTACAACTTTGGAGACGTTTTGACTTAGCAAAAAATTATAATAAATGTCTTTACTTTCACAAAGCATTGAGTCATGTAAAGGTGTTAATTTTGGAACGCTTGCTGACACAGTATGTACATTTTCAATCCGTACTTTATCTAAAAAGGTAAAGGCCTTTGTTTAACGTCGGTAGTTCCTTTAGTCCTGGGGCTAGCCTAGGCTAATCCAGGAGGCCGACGGTGCGCTCATTTTACCCCGCTCTTTCCATCAGTGCTCCGTTTTAAAGCTACACGGAAATGAAAGTCAAAATAAGGATGTGAAGTCACTGGGGATCGAACTCGGGACCACTCGCACTGGAGGCCGCGCACTAACCAACATGCCATCCTGGCTCCTGTCTCTAAGACATGAGGCAATTTAGTCTGATTTTCATGCCATCCATATGTAACTATATGTGTTCGCGTGCGACATATGAGCCGTCTGGAAATCAGGCTATAGGGGCCCCTCCCCTCCCCTCCCCTTCAAGCTGGAAATTAGCAGAAAACATGCAATGCATGCAATATATATGTTGCTCAATTTCGTACTGACTCCATTTAATTTAATAATAAGAATAGATGGAATACACCTATAAGACTATAGACAATGTGCGGTTAGCAATTTTAATTCTACCAAAAATAGAAATCTATTTAAGCTTCATTTGGCCTGCATCGGATAGAATAGTTCTTGTTCGCAGGTTCTCCCTGTGATTCCCCCAAGAATATTCGGTAACAAAGTTCGTTGCCAGAAGCCTCGCTGAGTGTTAAATGCATTTGCTTGCGATCCAAATCTTTATTTCATCTTTATCCGATCCAGATCCGCAGCTTTTTGCCATTCATTTTGATGCGTTACCGTGTTTTGGTGTGCAAAGCTTTTCGGTTATGTTGTACATTGCAGTGGCTGATTTGTCTGAAATAGAAGTGTACTACTTAGAGAGGATTACCGAAAAGGGGGAGGGGAAGGGGAAGGGGAAGATCTAGACCCAGCAATGGGGTACGGAGAGGTGCGATCGGATAAACTAAACGAAAAAGCTCATCTTATAAAAAGGTCAGCAACTCCCCGTCGCTGTTATGCCTTTGTACCCCCTTTCCCCATCCCCTTGACAGATGAAGATGTTGACTCCATAGCTTACCTGTGTCATAGTAGTCGTAGACAGTAACTGTGGCAGGTTTGGTTTTCTTTACAACAGATGCTTGAAGAATTCCAAAACTTATACAGGTGTCTTTTATCTGTAAAATAATGATATCACAAGAAAATGAAGAAAATATTTTGAATATTTTCTAGCTTTTTCTGGTATAGCTCAAGCATTAAATCAGGGACTTGTGACTGTTTTAACAGCAGTTTTTACTCATATTTTTCCTGATTGCACGTCCTGAAATTATTTTTAAAGATTATATAGAGTTCTCGTCTGATCCATCACCGTGTACATCACAAAGGAATTCCTGGAATAAAAAGGCGCTAAGGGGCTGATAAATTAGGATCTGATTGAATGAAGCTATTTTTCTTCTAATAAAAAGGGTTTAAATGTAATCTAAAAAGCTAGTTTGGCAGACAGATCTAGACAATGTTGAGCTTTTGTCAAAAAAAAAAATTGTTAAACACAGTCTTACCTCATCAAAATAGAATACAACCTTGTTTTCTTCTATTTCAAATTCCATCAGATTGAGACCAACACCGATTCATTAGCTAGATAATTACAAGTACAAATAACATAATACAGTGAACTGAAGTATGACATGATACAGTGAAGCACTGAACATGATACAGTGAACCGTCCCTCTAGGACGGTCGATCCCTGGGGAACACCACCACCAACAACAACTGTCTGTCTCAGAACAATGTCTGTTTTATATAGAGTAATGCAATTTTACACAGTGTCAGTTAAAGTAGCTGTATCTGTGAAAAAACTATGGTGCCATTAAAAGGTAGCGTATACAGCTTCCTAATTCTGCTAAAAATTGTAAGATACAGGAATATTGCTATTCAGCTGTGGCGTAGCGAGGGGAAGGGGGACTAATATTTTGGACTTGAGCCTTCATCTGAAGGATGATGTCAATGATGTCACTTTAAAGTTTTACTTTAAATTTAATTCACAACATTCAAATGTTATCTCAAGTATAATCCGCACATGAACGAAGTTTGTTTTTGTTTTTCGACGCCGGACAAATTCCCACGTACTTTTGTCTTAAATCGTTCTTTCATAGGAAATTAAGAAATTAGCTTTTGGGGGGGAACTAGACCTTGAAATTTAATCTTTCCATTGACTGCCCCTTTTGCAGAGGCCTCGCTATGCCCCTGCTATTCAGTACTGCATTTAATATTTAATTTCAGCGTAAAATATTCAGTACCACTAACCCTTTTCAGTATCACTATTTGGTGGTGTCTGGCTCGACAGGATATACGTTAAATAGAGGTTTATGGCAGGAATCAGGAAATGGTGTACATTATAGATCAGAGAGATATCCTTCTTATTCACTGCACTGCATTGCTCTGTGTAAAAAGCCTAGCAACTTCATTTAACTGGAACTATCAGTTACCTTTTCCAGTGATTCTTTGTCAGGGATGAATCCCGATACCATTTTCAATTCTATAACAGCCATACTTGATGCACCTTTTTCAAGCCACCTGATATTAAGATAACACTGAGTAAAGCCAAGACAGAACGATACCATAAGAAACGAACGAACAAAGAAACAAAGAGACAGAAAATAAGCAAAAACAAACAAACAAACAAAACCGGAAATACACACACACACACAAAAAAAAAAAAAAAAAAAAGAAAAAAAAAAAAAAAAAAGAAAAGAAAAGAAAAAAAAAAGAAATAAATAAATGCAAAACCCAGCCGATAACGATAGACAGAGACAGTGCCAGAGTAAACAACAACAACAACAACAACTACAACAAAACAACAGTAAAAACAATTATCGTTATTCCGATAATCATTTTGAATTAAAACCTTCTAACTCACTTAGTACAAACGTTTATCTGTAAAGGATGGCATAGCTCTTCTCCCTGTACTGAGTGCGTATAAGAACGATGCTTTGGTAGGCGATGAACATTGACAGACAGCTTGAAGGAAGGTTTTTCTTCTACTTGTGGGATGTTATACAAAACGTTCGCCTGAAAGATTAATCCATTTTCCAAATTTATACATCATAGACTACTGTAAAAAGGGTTGTTCTCACACTTTTTTAGAGCGGTTGTTACTTTTCCTATCCTATTACAGTCGAAACGGGTTGTTTAGAAATGGCCATTATTATATCTGGCTAATTTCTTTTCAACGGCATCATAACGTACATACCTGAAATAAAGAGCACCCTCGTCCAACAGCGACAATGGGAATTTTTTCAATTGGAAGAATCTTTGCAGGCACCTGATTTTAAACGGATTTTCTTGTTACATGATTGGTTCATTCTTATGCATCGCCAAAAGATTCTATTCAACTTATAAGGTTTGTCAAGGAAAATTCATAACTGTTCTTAATTACCTCAACTCGTTGCATTACTAGGCGATTATTATCGCTGATGTTAAAACTATGCCAAAAGTGCCTGCTTTTTGGGTATCCAACGTCGATTGTCATGTTTGTGCCCCCTCTATAAACGTAGCCAGCATACTTCGAAAGCGCTTCTAGAGCAACACATGTGTCCTAAAAAATCGCAATAAAATGTATTAGAGGTCAAGGTAAAGCAACTTTATTCAACGTCAGTAGCTCGTAACAGTTTCACACTGATGAACTTGAGGTCGACGGTGCGCACTTTCTCCATCATTGCTCTGTTTTAAGCCGGGCATTACATTGGACAGAAGTCAAAACAAGTGTGAAAGCTCACTGAGAATCGTACCCGGAATCCTCGCTTAGAAGGGCGTACTAAACAACTAAACCGATATATACATTGTAATATTTGAAGTTAACAAATGCTTACTTGGGTGGACCCAAATCCACCAAGTGAGTTTCTCTGCTTTGTTATCCATCGTACAATTGGCATAGAGTCGGCAATAGCCTTGGAATCGGTTCCATCACCAATCATGGCCATGAGTGCATAGGATGTCATTTCAATGTTAATAGAAGAAGAGCGCTGATAGGGTGGTGCCCAAGGCTGAAATGGTGTTTGCTTCTTTGATTTTTCTTTTTTCTCCCAGTACATCAGACCACCTAAAACATCAACATTCAGATAACAGATACATTAATTTTTGTAGTTTCTAAGGTAAACTATACAAAAGCACACAAACCTTTTAAAGTGGCTTGAGACTTGAGTCTTTTCAAGAAATCTCCACGACTACGATGCTTAGCGAGTGTTAGTGCATAAGCAATGATTGCGTTACTGTAGGCATCTGTCACGCTATATTTCCGTGCCGTGATGCATCTAAGAGCTTTGCGAATGACATAACTCTGCAAAACCAGTGGCAATCATTTTAGAAATATGGCGGTTTTTCAAAGATGGATTGATGTGGTGATGACATACCTTTGGGTTAACTTTACTTTCCAGTAGTGATATCAGTACATAGGCAGTCAAGGTGACAGGATTTGACACACCACCCTATAGTATGCAACGAAATTCAACTTCATATTAAACTTGAGGTATTTTTTTTTGCAGCTTGCAAATGAACAATGTATTACTTCGTTGTGAATGAGTTTGATATCTGGTGATATCTCTTGCCTGCACTTGGCACAAGATAACAAATATTAAAAATGGCATCTTTTATTTTTTACTGATTTGACATGGGGTTGGGTTTTGTTGTCATACTCCACGTACCTGCATGTTTTTGTCAAGCAAACTGCCGTATTTTGTAAAGCATCCCGAGTAACGTTGCTTGGTTCCAATCCACATTATTGTAGCCTTCAACTCAGTCTCATCGACAAATATGAATCGACGAGCTTGAGAGAAAGATTTAAGAACAAAAGCTGTCAACCTGTAAAAAATGACAAAAAATTAATTGTGGGAAAAAGATAAGTCAGAAAAAGAAAAAAGAAAGAAAGTAGGAAGGAAGGAGAGAAAGAAAAAAAGCAAGAAAGAAAGAGCGGGGAATGACAAAATGATAACAACAACAGCGATTACAACAAAGAGAAACAGTCAAAGAACAAAAATGTCATGATCACAGAATTAATACAAAAAAGTCAAAGAACACACAAACACTGAGCGACAACAATAACAACAACAAACACTCAAACTATATAATGATCACTATAGTTGTCTTACCATAAACTCCCTACTCTATCTCTATTACCAAAAGCACTATACGATCCATCTTTACGTTTGTATGTCAGTTCTCGTTGGTATCCTGGTAATATTCAAGCAAATAAACTGTCAGAGAACAACTACAGCGCAAGACCAGTGCCGCCTTTTGCGTGGGGCATTCACACAATTCTCTCTCTCTCTCATTCTTATCAATACTCTCTCCATTTTGCTCTGTCCTTCAATAATAACTTCGGTATAACAAGTTCAACTCATATAGAAAAGCATCATTACCTGTTCTGAGAAAACCCTCTGCTTTAGTCTTGACGTCGTTAGTAAGTTGGTTAGTGCTGTTCAGATACTGCATGATGAAAATGTTGGGTGCAAACTTTACCATGTTTTGTTCACCACAACCAGTTGGTAGCCTGAGTAATCCTTCAAGACCAGTTAAACTGGGACCCATTAAATCCCCTGAAATATGTACCAACAAGTTCAAATGACGGTTAAGATCACTGAGGTGACACTGGTTATAAATGTTTGGATAATAACACATTAAAGAAAGTGCTTTCCCGAGCCCTCCGGGAGTGCTTTTTGGCTGGCGTCCACCAAAAACGTTTTGAAGAAAGAGCTGTCAGGACTGGATAAGCAACAAGCTAGGCTAGAAATATGATGATGAACAAGAAAGGCCTCACGTGCCAGGTAAGAGTGTTGCTGATAATGTTCAGATGTCTACTGAACCACTCAGGGTCCACTCACCTATTGCAGAGACGACTGCATGAACGGAGCCTGGAACGATTTTCTTTGGAAGAGAGATGTTGAACTTATCAGTAAACGTTCCTGCGTTGTCTAGTGATCAGATATAAAGACATCAGTGCTGGACAAAGGTTAACCCTGTATACGGATTTTCAAAGACATGCATTCTTGATAGTTAGATAGATAGTTCTGTAAATGTTTCTTGCAATTATTCAAAAACAAGTTCTTCTCAAGTTTTGCGTTCCCATCAAAACGTAGAATCTACTGTTTTCAAATTGTTGTTTTGCACATGGCTGATATAATGTCAACTGTATTCATATTCAATAGTCCAGTTTCCATTTGCTGGAATCCGCTGAGCTTCTTGATGAAAGGCACATTTATGCAGGGTTACCCCCTCAGTCCAAAGAGACCCATGGGATTAAAATCGATTTCTGTATTGTTCTTAATTATTTTCGAATAATCTACCTTGACTCGATCGAGGCTATAACCCTGCGCCAGTGCGTCTGTTGTCTTATTTTACAGCAGTATGAATAAACACGAAAAAGGACTATTTAGTTGATTAAGACTAAAGTTGCGTTTATGCTGTATGTCGTAATTGTTAATCGTTACAATGCAAGATCGATTACAAGATTGGCAATACCACAGACACCGCAGTCATTTATAGTCTTCCTGCTTACACCTCACTCATGTGCATGCAAGTGCGTCACGTCCTTGTGTCACGCCTTTGCGTCACGTGCACTTGCAAGTGCGTCACGTACTTGCCATAGAAGGGAACTGAACAAGGGAAAATAGCTGCAGCAAGATACATAGAATTACACACAACGACTGAATGGGATCGATTGCTTCTACTTTACCTTGTGGACAAATAAAATTGTTATAGGTATACTCTCTTTGAACTCCTTCAGGCTGAATAAAGCAATAAAAAGTTAAACAATAAAATATATGGATAACTTGTCATCACTGTAGCTTGAGAAATAGCTTAGAAACGAGGAGACCTTTTTCATTCAACGGATACCAATAAAGGTAAAGGTAAAAGGTAATTTATTTTACTTCGAGTCCGCGGGGAGTGGTTGTCCAGTCTCCCGAGCCAAATGCTCATGTATCAACCGTTCGAAGGTGCGCCCTCTACCCCCTCTATCCATCACACGCTCCGTTTTACGGGTATTAAAGCTAATTAAAGCTACACAAGGATGTGAAGTCACTGGGGATCGAACTAGGGACCTCTCGCACCGAAGGCCGCGCACTAACCAACTGTGCCATCCTTGCTCCAATTATTTCTTCGATTTGATTTTGAAAATCATCTGTACCGACTTTCAGTCGACATTAGTTTCAATTTTCTCTTTCATCTGAGATCCCCTCACCTCGACTAAAAGTTTCCTTGTCACAGCATCTGATATTCCAAGAGAAGCTTCTTGAGAAGAGTTTTTACACAGACTGGGTGCAACAGTTTGAACTGTCACTGTCAAGGGTATTCGACCAAGTTGAACAGGTGTGATAACGTATTTTACAGACTTGGCTTCGTTGCCACAAACACAAAGTTTTGGATCAGCAGTTGAATTCAGTTGGAAATGGTCTGTTTTGGTCAAGCGTATACGAACCTATGGAAATATGAAGTCGGAAAGTAAAACAGATAATCATTTTTTTGAAAATGTTGTTAATTTCAATTATGATTTTTTTTGGTACTGACTGTTGCACATTTATCCATGTAATTGAAGACTGTTGCAGTGACGCTGACTTCTTCTCCACGAATCACAGAATATGGAAGTGTGAATGAAACGAAGAATGGCTGGAAGACGGTGAGAGTAGATGGATTGGCCACACCCATACCAGTACTTGACGACATGGCAAATGCACTGAGGTGCCAACTGGTGATGGTGTCTGGTACTTTGGCCTTGATTGTCTTTTGATTAGATGTGTTGCTAAAGAGAACAGAAAATGTTAAGTAAGCTAGGCGAAGAAATACTGAGGTAAGAAAAACAATCCCAAATTAATAACAAGTTTTTTTAACCATAAAAAGCACCGTGTGATTCTATTTTTAACTCGATTCACTTTAGAAGAAGAACTGATCATGATTGGTCATATCATTCATATCATATCGTATCATTTCAAGGATTTTGCCTACATTACTCATTAGCACTCACAACAACATCGATACTAGGGCATGTTGGTCAGTCGAACGAAACATAGTGTTTATTTGAAACGTTTCTCATACGCAGCTGTATAACAGAATTACTTTAACATCTCATATCTCCTGATACATAGCGTAATATGTCAAAATCTAATGAACTTAAAAAAAGAAACTAAGCAGCATGTCGGACACAAAAAACTCGAAAAAAAAAGCACTTTTAGGAAAAAAAGGGAAACGTGTACCCCTACCATGCAGTGCTGCAACCTTCGGGGTAAAAGGTTCCTAAAACAATTAATCAGAGGTATAAAAAATACGAATGCAAGAAAACAAAACAAAATTTTATAGAAAAAGTCAGTACTGACGTCGTGGACTGACCGTAGATGATTCAAATTCCTAACGCACTCACATTTATACCGATACCCAGAATGCACTGTAACTCTCCCCAGGCTACTTATCCATGCCGGTAAAATAACAATTTATGTATATCTCGTACCTCAATTTACATAAATTTCATTTTCTTACGGTGAACTCTGCACAAAATCACTTGAACATTTTAGTTAAAACTCGCTCCGGAGCCGGCCATTACTTAACGCCAAAGCGGGAAGTAGGTGGTCGCTGAAGCTGGCAACACAAAACTTATGTATTCAGGTGCTTCATAATTGAGTTGCCGTTAACAAAAAGGTTTCAGTCATCGTTTTATTTGATGAAGCAAACCCCTTCGTTCACATTTGCAAACACCCCTAAAAGTGACCAAGAGAATGTAGGGTACCTGATAGTCTCCTCTGTCCACAGCCATGTCTCAGGAAAATTCTTACGCGAGCCACCTCTTCCTGGTATTGCTCTTCCTCCCATTGGTGGTGGTCCCCCTGCTCCTCCTCCTCCTCCTCCAACTGGCAATCAAAATGAAAACTATTTAAACTAAAAGCATTTGTAGTGGGCAAAATCGGTTTAAAATGGCGGCTGGTTGTAAAAAAGAAATCAGAGGTAGAACCAAAAACCACGACCATCTGACAGCTTCAGGAAAAATACGATCTATCCGAAAGATTGCATTATGAGCAATATTCAGTTAATCAAATGTAATGAAAATGAAAATTGACTTTAAAGAATGATATTTCGATGATGATCCTTCCATAAAAATAGAAATTTTCATTACATTTGTTTAACTAAATATCGCTTCATTTCCATTTTCATTGCATTTGCTAAACTGAATATCGGTTACGATGCAATTTTCGGATTGACCTTCATCGTATTGTAAGAGAATATACTTGTATTGTCAGTAGTTTTTGCTAGGACACGCTGCGAATGGATTTTTCCTTTTTTTTTTTTTTTTTGGTTTTCTCCCTGTAGTGATCATTTGATGAAATTGATATATAATGTAGCGGGTCTTGACCAACCAAGAGTGTGCTTATAATATACATGGTATTAAAACTGGCATATCCAAACTTACTCCAGAGTGGAATCATTTCAGGACATGGACGTGAATCCACATTTAAGTTTGAAAAATACAGCAGCCCAGAGTCCTGCAGAAGAAAAACGATAGAAGAGAAGATTTTCAATCCTGCTTGCATGATGCTGTTATGCAATCACATCACTTAGAGCTTTTAATTTTTCATTTCTAAATTACATGTTTCCATTCCCAGAAAATTTTTCTTTTCACACTGTTAATAACAGTGCTTCACCAAGAAATTAGTTTAGTGCTAAATCAGAGCCAGTAGTACAAAGTTATTGTTCCATTTAAATTCAAAACTCGAAGGATGAGAATGCTTACTGCAGTTAAACTGTCAGAGCTCTATACTGCTCGACGGACATACAGAAGCAAATGACAATTTTTTTGGACAAATACGCCCAGAGTGCTTTGCGACCGTAGCGCGCACACACCGCCTGGCGCACACCGCGGCAAAACGACTGCGCGTGCGCGAGTTTTCGCGGGCTTTCACGCGGCTGCGTCTTGATCACAGGAATCCCAAGCAATATTTTTATTAGAATAATTTTCTTCAGATTTTCCCATGTCATCTCTTTGAGCTTAATTTTGAGCAGGGGTGAAAACAGAAAAGTACTATGGAGAAAAATGACAGGCAATAGAATATACTACAAAGTCCTTAATTTCCTTTTTTGGGACTAAGTTTTGTTTCTGTGGCTTGAGTATTGCCGAAATAAATTTTTTGTTGTTTGACTACCGAATATTTTCATTGAGCCAAACATTGAGGAGGACTGGGGAGGCACGCATGCGTGGTACATCTTGCCGCGGTGTTCCTGGCACCCGACTTGTCCTTCATCACCAATTGAGCAAAACACAGTAATGTATTCTCAGTGTGCAGTAAACTTTCTCGTTGCATGAACGACGATAGTGCTAGCTACATATTGAGAGAACCATTTTACTAGAATTTGCAGTAAAATCCTTGTTACTAGTAATTTTAGTTTGAGTTTTCTTCATGCATATAGCTGCTTTCGATTCTATCAATTTTTACTCGCTATACTATATAACAGTCCTATAATTCAAGTAGCTCCGCAATTCCTAGACTGCACGTAGTCCTTGGAAAGTTATACTTGCGTTTTTATATCACTGTCATGGTCATACATACATGAAATGCTTTAGAAGAATCAACATAGATGTCTTCTCCTGGTACCCATGGACCGGCGGATCTGCGCACTCGTCTGCACCCACGTTTCTTCGGTAATCGATCGTCTTTTGGACCAATATCTTGTGCTGATAGAATCTTTGTCACCTGAATTAATGCATAATGACGTCAATCATTTTTTACAAGCATGCCCTTACACTACTACTATTACTACTACTACTACTACTTATTATTATTATTATTATTATTATTATTATTATTATTATTATTATTATTATTATTATTATTATTATTATTATGTTTTATTTAAACGTCAGACTGTTTTACATGGTGTAAGCAGATATTGCGGACTTGCAGCCTAAGCAACTATCTGCATGACTGAACTTACAGAGATGCACATGATCTAATAATTGTAATTATTACTATTATTATTATCATTATTATTATTATTATTATTATTATTATTATTATTATTATTATTATTATTATTATTATTATTATTACTTATACTATTGCACAAACTCACATCTAGTTGAGTGATGATTTCAATCACTTCACCTCACACTATCCTTTGACTTTGGAAGCGGATTAATTGTGCATGCATTGGCAGTTAATACAGCAAGATTAATACAAATTTAGTAAGATTTATGACTGACACATTGCCAATCCTCGGATGACTGAGTCGGACTTGAACCACGTGACTTCAAAATGAAACGTCAGCAAATTAAACGTCATTGCATGTTTGTTTTATATACAGTAGGACACCGCTCGAACCAGGTGAAGCTAAATATTGTTCGACATCAAAGTTAAGTTACCTTGTTGATGTTAATATCGTCAGATTTTTTCAACAGACGCACACTTTTATCGACACCAGCCAAAGCCACCGTAGAACCAGGTGTGGCTGTCATGGTGATTTGAACAGATTCACCAGGTCTACGAACATCGTCACTGAATCGAACCACCACCTGATAGAATTCAAATATGTTAAAACACAGTGAAAATGAGCAATTGATGAACTCTACCAAGCAAGTCCACTGACCTGATTTTCTAGTTTGTCTTCTACATCCACCACCATACTGTCTGCTACCATCTCACCATCTTGTCTGACGTAATACGCGAGTAAGCGACAAGATGGAACCATTGCTTGGGTGACTTGAAACGTTATTGATCCTTCGGCAACTTTTGGTTTTATTCGACGTAATGTGATGTGTCTTTCTTCTGATTTTACAACTTTTCCAGAACACATCAACTATCGAGAAATTGAATGCGCTCAATATGAAGTTGCTGTTCAGTCCAGCGTAGGCTAAGGGAATAATTTTCTATTGGACTAAGTCAGGTTAGGAATTCATATACAGTATTTATTGCAAGGCGGGCCCTAGGTGTTTATTAAAAGTAAACTCGAAATGAGGCGTTTATTAGAGAAGGGCGTTGCAATGCACGAACTGTCATTTCTCTGCAAGAAATCTTATCTTCTAAGTAGTTAATCATAAAAAGATGAATTAGTAGAAGGATTAGTAGATGTTACGTTTGGCAGGAACTTCAGTAACAGTACAACTAAAACTCCATTGTGGGTGACATGGTTGGTCAAGCGGTTAGAGCGCTGGCCTTTCACTGCTATGGTCCGGGTTCGAGTCCCAGCCCGAGCGCCTGGATCATATGTGAACTGAGTTTGTTTGATGCGTTGTTCTTTACCATGCCACGAGGGTATTTTCTCCGGGTTCTCCGCTTTTTCCTCCCTCAGCAAAAATCAACATGTGAGTCGAGTGATTATTTGCAAAATATTTAATGTAGAGGTAGTGTGTGTGAGAGTACAGTGTCCCCCAATTAGTGCGCAAGCGCTAGAAGACTTGAACACTTAAATAGATTTTTTTTACTCTTCGTTACATTTGGTATAGAACCCGTATCGCTAAAACTAGGGAAGCAAAAAGAATACTTGGTACGCCCTCCTCGTAAAATAATAAGTTTTGCTTGCCGTAGACTTTATTTCATTTTTTTTTTTCGGGGGAATTAAAACAACTAGCTACCTCGGGAAATTCGAAGTGATCATTAAAAATAGTGGGTGTTCATTATAAATAAGTTCGTGCCTGAATTACTCACTTGATAAACAAAGCTGCTAATCGTATGATTTCTCTTTAGAGTACATTGGAAATCTATTTTTGCTGCAGTTCCAACCTTTCAAGACAAAATATCATATCAATCAATCAATCAATCAATCAATCAATCAATCAATCAATCAATCAATCAATCAATCATTCAATCATTTTATCAATTTATCACTGATGAATGAATTAATGAATCAATGAAACCGAACTAATATCAATCAAATCGAATCAATCAATCAATTAATTAATCAATCAATTAACCAATCAACCAATCAATCAATCAACCAATCAATCAATTAATTAATCAATCAATTAATCAATCAATTAATCACTCAGTTAATCAGTTAAGCTTTTGTGTAGTAGAGTAGATTTCGTATGACTGTGAAAACGGCACCGCACGGTTACGGCACATTTACGGCAGGAATTTCGAATGTTTTTATAGACAAACGGCGGCACTGACACGGTCACGCCACGGTGTGGCGCGGTCCGTTTCACACTCATACGAAATCTGGTCTATGGACATCACGACACTGACACGGTCACGGCACGGCGCGGTCCGTTTCACACTCATACGAAATCTACTCTATGGACAACACGGCACTGACACGGTCACGGCACGGTCCGTTTCACACTCATACGAAATCTGCTCTATGGACATCACGACACTGACACGGTCACGGCACGGCGCGGTACGTTTCACACTCATACGAAATATCTGTTCTATCCTCGATGACGGCCACGAATCCATACCTTGAGTGGTCTAGACAGTTTCAGCAGCGACAAAAAACTTGAGCTCGGAGAAAACCAAGGAGAGTACTCCATGTATGTTTGATAATTTCGCACTCCAGGAGTCTTGTAATCATAGTACATCTAAAAAGGATAAAAATAGAACTAGAGTGTTTGTTAAAAATGCAGTTCCGCGTCAGTGTTTTAGTCTCCTAATTTGATGTATTCAGAGTTATTTGTCGTAATTTTGTGCATCTTGATGTATATATCTCATTGCATATATTACCTATTTCAAAAAACGTTGTCGCATTAGTTCACAGTGTACACTCAAGACTGCAAAGGATTTTTGTAGTTTTCTAGTAATTAATGTAATCATAGCTTGTTTTGGTTGCATAAAATATGAATACAAATGTCTTAATTAATTGCTCAATACGCTTGCCGGAATGATCAAAATGCTCACCAAGGAAACATCGTACAAGCAAAGACAGTAGTGATTAGATTAATTAAAAGGAAAACTGCCAAAATCTTTGCCGCGTCTTGTAGTGTACACTGTTGACTTGTTGCGACAACGTGCATGGCTGGTCAGTGTTAACTAAAAATAATTTCACAAGGTACGTGCAATCTCAATGGTCAATTAGGCCTAGTTCAAACGTCGAATCTCACGTGCTGAATTCAATGCAAATTAGTCAAATCTTTTGTTTCTACTCATTATCATCTCATTTGCATTGCATTCGACACATGTGAGATGCGACGTTTGAACTAGGCCTTAGCCAAGAGAAAACTCACAAAAATACAAAAATCAGTATTTACCCCAAGATTAATTTTCTTGATTCCAAGTGGTATGTCGTCCATTTTGAAGCGAATATTTCCAGAAGGAGACGACAGCATTACTTTGCGGAAAATGTATTGGAATTTTTCATTTGATACTGTGATTTCTACCCTTTTCTGTGCTAAGGGTTCATTTATAGGAGAGACCACCTGAAACTGAGAAACAAACGGAGTTTATTCATTTGTATAATCGTGACCTTTTTTTGGGGGGGGGGGGGGGGGGGGGAGAGGGGAGGACTTAATTGTTCAAGGATTGGGAGTGACAAATTGGTTCTCGGGGAGTTATAGCCGTTATATTTTGCATTGTGGCTCCACCGGCTCGAGCTTTTTCACCCAGATATTGCATATATACTGGAGAATTAGCCGTTCTCAGACAATCCGCAGATTCGAGATAGTGAGTAACATGTATATTAATACTAATACGTTAAGAGGGATCACCACAACACAGTTTTGGCGCCAATGCAATAGGCCTTTTGCAACTAGAGGTCACATGACCTTATCTCCCCTAAATCAAGCAGCTTTCACACACACACACGCTCACTATCCAGTTTTACGTCGTTTTTCCACTGCTGTGGGTGTGACGGTGCACGGCCGTTCTCAGAGCTTTCTTCCACTTCTCCCTGTCATTGGTGTCAGCATGGCCTTGCTCTCCAGTGCATTTTTCCAAAACAAATCTTAAGAAGTTATTTAACATTATTTTTGCTGCCATCTTTCATGTTGTTTCTTTATTGAACTAAAACTTTGCGCTTTTACTAATTTCAAGGTGCTCTTTCCATTTCTGGATTTCAATTTAACAAAGCTGCTTGATTTAGGGGAGATAAGGTCATGTGACCTCTAGCTGCAAAAGGCCTATTGACAGTGGACCCTGTAGTATAATAGGCCAAACAAAGTTTGTAGCCTACTCGCCCCGAATTTAATGTCCCTCCAATGCAAATAAAGATATGTGTAGTAGTTTTTTGAGAGACGGGACCTACGGTTTTAATTGGTGTCCTTATACGAGAAGACGTGAAGGTCTAACCGTTTGCAGATGTAATTACAAAGGCAGCACCTTCTCCTCAATTATTTAGAGACCCTGAGCCTCATCAACACGATGTTGGTCCAGCGCTAGCCCCGGACTGAAGACCGGGGCTCAACCAACTAAGCCAACCGGGTGGCGGCTAGCTGGTTTGGGTCACGTGCTTGAAATCAAGGACAATTCCACCCTATATGTTTTCTAGCGTATTAAATAACACGTTTTTACCTCCTCATAAAATGGTAATCCAGGTTTAAAATGCTTTGACCATGGCATACCAAAGCCGCTTAATTTGAGGTTTACTGGATGCTTTGCGGTCAAGCTTGTTTCTGTGCTAGCAGCCATCTCTTTGATACCTGTTGCCTCCTCAGTCATTGAAGCGGTGATGTTCAAGAAAACTATATACCGATCCCTTAAATGTTTTAAATTAAGCTCTTTGTTGGTAAACGAAAATTCATAGCATCCTTTGATCTGTTGAATTGTAAAAATACTAAGATCAATTGCATGCTCATTCTTTGTCGAGGTTGCAACTTCATGAAGGTGAGCTCATCTCCATGGAAACAGGCTTTACACGACTGAGAATGGTAGTGCACGGATTTGAATGGTCTTATCTCTATGGAAACGGTCTATTAGACAATCGAGATATCGATGGATGGACTTGAATGTACTTATATACATTGAAACAGGACATTAGGGGAGTAGACTTATCTCAATGGAAACAGTCCCTTAGACGACCGAGAATATATACAAACAGACCATTTGAGAACTTAGATAGAAATACATGAACTTGAATGGACTTATCTCCATGGAAACATGCAGGCCATTAGACGACTGATAACAGATGCATGACCTTACATGTCAATGGCTGCAATGACTGAACTGAGCACGTGAGTGTAGTTTTTACTTATGATTTACTTTTTTCTCTATTGAAATCGTTCTCAGGACTTTTCTCGGCCAAGACCATTTGTTTTTAAGCTGAAATACGGCTTTCAACGTCCCTGACACCATCTGACCATAGGTGTACCTGTGTCAAACAACGGCAAAGACAAATAAGTAGTGAATATATAATTAATGGCTGCTATCCTACTTAATGTCTATTGTTCTAAGGCTTGTCGCTTTCCCCACATCAATATTTTGAGATTTTAGCTAGATTTTCATGTCGAAGATGTATGGAAAACGTGTTTTTGAAATAAAAATTATTGGACCTCGTTTATTAAAGGTTTTCTTTCTTTCAACCACTCATAGGAGTGGACAGACACAATCAGATAAGAACAACTACCAATTTGCAATGTTCCCATCATGTTAGAATTTCTGTTGTATTTAAACGTACCCAGAAGAGCCTCACGTCTCTTATATACAAAGCCTGGTTTCCATTTGATCGCTACGATAACCAGGAACGCCCAACATTTCAATCGTAAGAGTCGAAGGTAAAACGATTTTAAAATATTTAACAACGATAAAGCCTGGTTTTCACTAGCGACGCAAACACAAGCGCAAGCAACATACGCAGACTCAGTACTGCATTTATCACCGAGGTGTGAGAAAAGACAAGCACCGCTAATGAGCAGTACCCTACTGAGTCTGCGTATGTTGCTTGCGCTTGTGCTTGCGTCGCTAGTGAAAACCAGGCTTAATCAGAACAATCTAGTACTGAGAACTGATCCTTGAAGTTCGTTAATGCGAGATTCCAGAGATTCATCTGCACTTAGATGAAATCCTTTTGAAATCGCCGACTTCCGAGATTGCTTGTTTTCAATCAGCTGATAAAGATTGTTAAATCTCATTATCTAGCTTCAAATGACTGGCAAACACTACGGTCGGAAGGAAACAATGCCACAGGCGACAAGTAGAACAAAAAGACATTGTTCAGAGTAATCCCCCAATTCTTTGTTTTTTTTGCTTTACCAAATCACAAGCTTCGTTTTCACCGTAGTGGATGACCCGAACATTGCCCGTCATGTGCTCTCAACAGTACAGTATTCTAATGAAAATTTGTCATTCAGCCGAGTAAAAAAATGTTCACGAGAGCGGATATGAAGTCGATCTATTGCAAATATGCAATTCACTTCACTTGCCACATACAAAAGTATCAAGACGAGGCTACGTCAGTCATTCGTAACAAGACAAAAGATTTGGGAAGTAGTCTCGTTCTATGTGGCAGGTGAAGCGTATCTCGAAACTGGACTATTGGAAAATTGTTTTTTATTTTTGGTAACCTTACTTTGCACATATAGAACCAGTGACATCTTTACTGAACAAAGTAACATAAGGTGTTGGATTAATGACGATCTCAAACTTTGGAAGGACTAAAAATAAAGTTTTAAAATTAATATTTTTGGTTTCAAAACATATGAAAAATCTACAATCATTGTCAGAATTGTTGGCTCAATTTTGTCGTGATGCGCAGTGAATGGTAATGAGATTGGCAGCCCCCCTCCCCCAACGCCCCCTGTGCAATGTTGCTGTGAAAACCCCGACACCTACTACTTAGCAATTAGTCCGATAGTCCATTGCACCCTGGCAAGAGACCATAATACTAAGAGAGCGAAACTCAGTATTGATGTCTGTGCGATGTCCGTGGCGACTAAGGCTATTTTTAGTAATTTCGCAATCGCGCGCGCAAGGCTCTTAAACAATAAAAATCAAATGCCGAAAGCAAACTGTCCCTTCCGCGCGCAAGTCAAAAATCAAATTCTTTTGTTTGAGGGCCTTGCGCGCGCGATGGCGAAGTTACTAAAAATAGCCTTGGCCGCCACGAACATCGCACAGACACCAATACTGAGCTTCGCTCTCTTAGTATTATGGTCTCTTGACCCTGGCATATACTCATTCCCTACTTCAACCTGCAGTATCTCCCATCGAGTTTGACGCAAAGTGCATAATTGTAAGAAAAATCCGTAACTTCACATCGTGCAGATTGATTTTGGCAAGCTGGGATTGTAGCATCAGTTTCCATTAAAGGCCTTTTCAATTGTTTTTGTTGCAAAACACACTGTTACGATACGTTGATATACATCTCTACTGATCACCATCATCACCAGCATTATCATCAACAACAACAGCAACATATACCGTCTTTGTTCAGTCTATCTTAGAAACTAATTAACACTTATTGACTGGGACCGAGGGAAACAGTATGTTTTGTGGTCCCGAGACCGCCAATGTTTCCCGAGGCGGAGCCGAGTTTTGTTATATATCTGATCAACTGTCAAAGAACAAAATAAAAAGCAAGACGTCGCTGCCTACAGTTAAAGTTTTTAATCAAAATTCGCACAAAACTGACCTTTTTTCACACATAGTTTTTCGGAGAATTGTTGCAGCTCTTTTGGTGACATTTCTGGTTGGTTATCATCTTTTTCTCGGAATAAATGTTGTATATTGGTCTTAAAAGTTTGGGAATAAACACGAGTTTTGCCTCATGCATGTCCGAATGAATGAATTTGTAAACGCGCGCTGCCAAAAACGCGCCTTCAAAGCTCAATCAACTTCCGGTTTTGTTATTACCGGTCAATAAAACTCACTGTTGCCCGCTTAGAGTTGTTGCTGGGGAAACAGCAAAATTTGTTGACGTTCACGCGATGCGCTCTCGCCCAATCAGAGCACGGAAAAAATTGACTTTGACAGTTGGTATATAACAAAGGGGCATAGTTCATTATAAAAAAGAAAAAAGAAACAACGACAAAAATACTCAGTAACATTTTTACCGTATTTTGAGACTTCTATAATTTTTTGGTATTCATGTCCCTGAAATATACAAAAACGTTTTGAAAAATGCTCATTTCTTTGTCTCTTTTGAATTATAATACGTATAATATAACATGTTGATCTTTCTTGTGTGACTTACTTCATGTCTTGCTTTTATCTTCCACTTTCCCAATACAGGATGTTTAGAAAGAGGCATCTCAATGGATGCAATCCCTGTATATTTAATTTGACAAAATATATTTGTTCATTGAAATAAATGTAAATCAATAAATAGAGAGGACTGGTACATTACTAGTCATAGTCTCCTCCGCAGGCATGTCTCGCTTTCGGGGTTCCTGTGCAATTCGCAGACGAAAAGTACTTCTCTTCAATTTTTACACAGGAAACCCAAACTCGGCGTGTGTCCTAGCCTGCATAGGAAGCTATACTAAGCACGAAATTTTTACCGTTTTTAAAGACTATGTTGTTCCACTCTATCATACGTACGCCTTGGGGATTCTACAAACCAGAATAAATAGGGTGAGAATGTTCTATACTGAGCCAGTGAAGTGCACTTAATATACCCATGAAAATAGTGTTTATAGGGAAGCAAGAATGGCCGAGCGGTGAGTACGCCGGTCTGTCACCTCTGCGATCCTTGGATCGATTCCCGGATGGGCCATGTGACTTAAGATTAGCTCGTTCTCTTCCCCTAAACTCCAGGTACTCCGAAAAGAATAGAAAATAATAATAATAATAATAAAACCAATAACAACTACTACAAGTAGTAGTAGTTTCAATCTAAGCTGTGCTCCGTGATCAGACTTGAGTTGATAGTGGCTGCTACGTGTGTGTTTGTGTTACTTTATAAATGTCTTCGTAGCAAGAGACCATAATACTAAGAGAGCGAAGCTCAGTATTGATGTCTGTGCCATGTTCGTGGCGGCTAAGGCTATTTTTAGTAACTTCGCCATCGCGCGCGCAAGGCTCTTAGACAATAGAATTCAAACGGTCCCGTCCGCGCGCACGTCAAAAATCAAATTCTATTGGTGGAGGGACTTGCGTGCGCGATGGCGAAGTTACTAAAAATAGCCTTAGCCGCCACGAACATGGCACAGACATCAATACTGAGCTTCGCTCTCTTAGTATTATGGTCTCTTGTTCGTAGTGAAAGCGCCTTTGTATATATCTTAGGCTCGATCACATTGAGCTGCGCGTTGCGTAATTCAGCACTTGGCTGCAAGGAAGGGTGATGAGCTACCCCAATATAATTTTGATTTAACTACTGATATTCGTAATACTAATTGCATCAGGACAACGTTGTCAGAACACGTTATAAAGAGAATAAAAGAGAAAGTAAAAAAGGGAAAGAGAATAATAACAAAAAGAAAGAAAGAAAGAAAGAGAGAGAGAAGAAAGAAGAAAGAAAGAAAGAAAGAAAGAAAGAAAGAAAGAAAGAAAGAAAGAAAGAAAGAAAGAAAGAAAGAAAGAAAAGGAGCAAACTTTATCAAGTTATCGAAAAGAAAACACATTCCTAATCGTGTTTCAATGTCTCTGACGCACCCTTATACAATCAACATAGCAGCAGGTCAATAGCGGTTTCCTTCCAGAAACGGTGACGAAAAAGACTAAAGATCAGATTAAGTGTTGACAGAACTAATTATGAGATGTAAGGATGACCTCAAAATACTCAAGTGCAAAAAAATATCAATGTTTTTGTGTAGCTATAAAATATTATGTTTGTTAATAAATAAACCACTAAAATAATCATATAAATTACTTACCGATATGGATATTCGTTCAACCTGCAGATAAATAAAGATTTACAACTTTCAATTAGATACTTATTTTAGTTGAGTTCCAAAATCGAACATCAACCGGAAACTGATATTTACCTTTCCTAACAGTGGCCTTAAATCAGGTTTTACGCCGATAACTCTCATACGAACTAAAGAAAAAATGAAGCAAAAATATAAAACAAAAGCAGGAGAAATGAGGTAAGAGAATTCATCCCTTGTTCCATGATCGCCTGTTACTATTTTAAGAGTATTTTTTATAGTTTTCATGCCCGTGCGGCCGTAGCCCAAAGCTACGATAGGGGCCGGATGTGAACGATGCTTCAGACAGTAATCGGAGATGAATTTGCGCGAAAAACTTGAACATTTAAATCTAAGGAAAAGCGATGAAAATTAGAAAAAGCATAGAGGAGGAAGACGTAATCTTCATTTTTGTTCTAAAACTTCAAACTTACTTGTCTGTCCCGGTTTATAGATTGATTTATCAGTCTGAATAAAGATAGTATTCTTGTGTTTTTCAAGCGTCAGGTATTTTCTTCTCCAGAAGCCACGTTGGCCTTTAGCAGCACCATGGACTACCAAGTAGACATTTTTGTACAGATTGTAAACAATAGACATGCGTAGACTCTCTGGTACCTTTCAAAAATAAGACGACATGAACCCCTAACGTACTTATGAAACTAAAAAGGAAAACAAACAAACAATTGAACAAAACAAACAAACAAACAATAAAAAACACCCACCCACCCACCCACCCAACCAACCGACCAATCAACCAACCAACCAACCAACCAACCAACCAACCAACCAACCAACCAACCAACCAACCAACCAACCAACCAACCAACCAACCAACCAAACAACCAAACAACCAAACAAACAAACAAACAAACAAACAAACAAACAAACAAACAAACAAACAAACAAAGAAAAACAAACAAACAAACAAACAAACAAAAAACAAATAAACAATGCAACTGCAGTCAGATTTTTAATTCATGGCTCATGCTCAAGCCGAAACTTCCGTCATGCTTCAGTGTAAAACTGATTTAGGCAGAGAAAACAACTATAAAACGAAACAAAAAAACAAGCTAAGAGATAGGAAAACAAACAAACACATACAAATACAAACACAAATTTCATGACAAACAAACAAATAAACCAACAGAAAAAGAGAGAGAAAAAAAAAGAAAGAAAGAAAGAAAGAAAGAAAGAAAGAAAGAAAGAAAGAAAGAAAGAAAGAAAGAAAGAAAGAAAGAAAGAAAGAAAAATATGCACAGACAAACAGGTAGTCAGGCAGGCTAGGAACGAAGGAGGGAGGGAGGAAGAGAGGTATATTTTAAACAAACCTGGATATCCATCGTCCCCTGTGAATCACCGCGAAACGTTTTGCTTGCCTTAGAGATAACCCTGTGGCTACTAGAGTGCTTTAGAAATACTGAAACTTTCCACAATGCGTTGTTACCACGAAGGTCGACATTTAATTGCTGAACAGTGCCAGTGCGATAAATTCTTGGAGTTGTGATCATATAGCCACTGTATAAGAAAGATAGAAAAAATGCTTACTGCTGGTTGTTGTCATAATTCAATTAACTCCGAAATGTTTCATCATGCATCGCAGTTTATGAAAAGTTCAACCTCCCCTTTTACATGTTTGCGCACGCATTTGAATTTCATCGTCAGCCTTGCTTCAAAGCAAATCTATCAGATGTTGATAATCCACAAACATCCTCGTTCCCAGGTCCTTTCCCTTCGCTTGGAAAGGGCCTGGGAACGAGGTTGAATCCACAACAGTAACTTAGCGCGAGCAATGGCCCGTCATAAGAAAGAAGTGTCGCTGCATATACTGTAAACCATACGTATTGCGGAGAACATGGAATAAGAGCAGGTTGTGTATGAGTGTGAAACGGACTGCGTGCCTGTGTCAGTGCTGTGATGTCTACAAAAACACTTCAAATTGCTTTCATAACCGTGCCGTGACCGTGCCGTTTTCTGTAGAAATAGAAAATGAGGCAGTTGCCGAGTTTTCTATTTCTTTTATAAAATACAATTGAAGTTTTATTTTCTTTTTTCGTTGGAGAAAGTTTGAAAATGTGCGCGCGCGTGCTGTGTGTTCTCATAGACAATGCGCGACACACGTCCTTTGGCCAATCAGAGCGCGCGTTATATCATAGTTATTTTATAAACAGCCATACAAAATCTGTTCCATCAAATCTAGCTTTGCACAACAAAAATCAGTTCTCAGTACTAAAAATTGTTTTACCTTCTAACGGGTTTGGCACCCACTGCAGCAAATAAAGAGAAAGTAAGCACGTATATGTTGATCCAAACCATCATATTTATAATACAATATGAACTATAACTTTCTCAGAGCTTTGCAGTCACTTAAAAAGCTTTCTAGAAGGGATTTCCGGTAGGCAATTAAATACCACAAACCAGAACTGGTCAGGGGCTCAAAGACGTCATTGATTTAAAGAGTTCCCTGATATCTCATGCATGTCTTCCGTGCTCACTGACGCTCTGAACGAGGAGGAAAAATAATCATATGATAGAGAGAAGGGGAGAGAGAGAGAGAGAGAGAGAGAGAGAGAGAGAGAGAGAGAAGGGTAAGGAAAAATAATCATATGATAGAGAGAAGGGGAGAGAAAAGGAGAGATCTAGAGAGAGAGAGAGAGAGAGAGAGAGAGAGAGAGAGAGAGAGAGAGAGAGAGAGAGAGAGAGAGAGAAGGGTAGAAGGGAGAAGAAGTACAAATACATCTTCTCACGTACCATGGCGCTGCATATTCCAATATCCGTCCCTATTGCCGTAATATATGACCTCGATATTTTCTAGCTATTTCCTCTACGTTAATTGTTTTCATAATTAACGTAACAGAGGTCAGTTATACAATAAGACCTGATAAAAAACTGCATCAATATATATTTATTAGTGCAGAAATCTAAATTTATATTCCACGTCGGAACTACATTTCGAGGTAAAATCAATAAACTTAGTATACAGAAGGAAATTTAATGTCCTATTACTCATTTCAAATTCCTTTTCTAGTGCATTTTCAATATTGTTACGCTGACATTTAATATTAAGAGACGATTTTATACGTGCTCAAACAATGACCCTCTAAGCCTCCCTTTTCCTACTGATATTGTTCCGTCTCCTTTGCCTGGACACGTAAATTGCATATAGGTGCCAGATTTGATTGCTGATTTCTTCTACATCGCTATTAATAGCAGCTTTTTTAAATACCTATACTAGACACCAAGAAATATCAGGTAGTTAGTGCTCTAGAACTCTCTGAGAGAAGAGTTTGTTAAGCCGGCCTATTCCGGGCCCTAAAGTCAGAACTTATGGCGAGTTTGGGCAACTTTAGGCGATTTAAGCAAAAATTGGCATGGGACTTAAGGCGACTTTGTGCGATTTAAGGCGACTTTTGGGCCCGAAGTAGAGCGATAACACTAAAACCGTGAAATAACTTAGCAACTAAATAGAGACAAATAGTAGCAAAACCCTTTGTTTTCTATTGTTTCATTAGTACTATTTGTACTTTTTAGTTAGTACTTGTTTCACGGTTTTAGTGTTATCGCTCTACTAGGCCTTTGTAAGTTCTTTCTCTGTTGCTTTCTGCAATTGGAAGATCAGTTTCTCGTCTGAGATCTCAATGTTTTCCGTCCCCAATGAATAAAAATAAACTGGCATGGTGAGATGAGGTTAGTCTTTTGGGACTGGATAATAAATCAAGGAGTGTGAATGCCCGTGACCTATACTATGGTACGATCGACTGAGAAAACTTTCACGGACTAAAGAAATCAGTTACCGTACTAGCCCTTGTAGCATGATGCTCGACATAGGTGCTGTTCATAATAAAGTCAAATTGAGATTGGTAGCCGGGATAACTCTTTGTTTTCTTTTCCCTGGACACCTAAAATTAAGAGTTATCTCGGCTATCAAAGACGAGCAAAAAAATAAAAAAATAAAAAATAAAGTGCAGGGACTGCATAGTATGCCTGTAAACAAATCTGCATGACTTGATATCTTTTAAATTTCCTCGTTTTTGAAAAGTTTTAGGATACCCTTTTTCACTCATTCATTACTGATGTTACTGGGTTTCATCCATTCCTTTGGGAATTCAGAAGACGCATGAGCGGTAGCCATGTTAGATGAACAATTAAGTGACGCTAATATGAGAAATCTTTTGTTTAAGTTCATTCAAGATGGCTGCCGTGACGTTACACGGCAACCGACAAATTTCCAATCTTTTCATTCATGGCTGGTATTATTTGCAAGTGGATTGAATAAGAAAGCAATCAATAAACTGTTTATTCATATTTATTGTAATCCCAGAAAAGGTCGTATTTTATTAGCTTTTTAAAATTGCTTTTACAGCCTGACTTGCTGTGTTTTGACATGCATTTAGAGCAGATTTCGTATGAGTGTGAAACGAACCGTTCCGTGCCGTGACCGTGTCAGTGCCGTGATCTCTCTATAAAGACATTCGAAATTTCTGCCGTAACCGTGCCGTGACCGTGCGGTGCCGTTTTCGCAGTCATACGAAATCCGCTCTATAATATGATCACATTATGCACCGTACGCGTGATTTGCTTAGATACGTTTCTTTGTTTGAAGTCCTTCATTAGAAAGACATGACAAATGATCACCTCAATGTCGGTCCGTTTAGTCTTCGGATTATATATTGATGCTGCATGTTGTCGTCGGCTCCCAGGGGGGGGGGGGGGGGGGGGGAGGGGGGAGCTCCTATATATCGCAGGGAGGGATGCTCGTCGGAAACTTTGAAAATGACCCCTAAAAGGTACCTGAGTCTAATTAAGGTGGGCGTGGCAACAATATTCTTACCCCTAAAAGGTACCACCTCAAAAACAAACGATTGAATGAATCATGTAAATTAAACATGTAAATTCCTTTATCGATAAGTGCGGAGAAAAAGGTCAAATGGTTAAAACTGTAGCGGTAATGCCTATCTTCGGTGACTTAGCTTATTTACTGAAAACTATCTCAAAAAGGTAGTCTAGTTTTTGGTAGTCCACTTAAGTCTGAAACACCCTAAAAGGTACCAGATCACTGATTTTTACCCCCAAAAGGTACGACGAGCATCCCCATCCAGTCCCTCGCGGACTTCGGCTATGACCTCTGATACTCAGGAAAATAGCTTTGATGATAAAGATCGATTAGAAAAGTGGTAAATGCTCAATTACCGGGCATAGAATTTTTTCCCAAGGCTTTCAATGGCGCATGCGCAGATGTTGTTTCTAGATGCTTAATTGCATATCTTCACTCTACCAGACAATCGTCTAATACTTCTAAAATGTCAGAATGAAATTTTGTCTGAAGCATGGGCGTTCCATTAAATCAGCTTCTTATACTCTGTAAAGGCGCCGATGTGGCGGCATGCAATAAACACTACACGTCCATCGTAAGGTTTCACTTTGTATTAAGTTGAAAGAATGTAGTGTTTATTGCATGCCGCCACATCGGCGCCTTTACATCGTAAAATCCAAACGAGAAAGGATTATTTGCCTACTCAAACCGTGTTTATACTTGGAATCGTTCGTTGCTAGAAGATCGACACTTGTGTGGCTCGTTAAGCGTTTATTTGTGCATTTTTTGGTGGACTTATTCATTATCGATTTGTGTTTACTTCTACTACTGGCTCGTGTTAAATGCTTATTTGTGCAACTTTATTGGACTTATTCGTGGTCGTTTGTGACTTCTTCTGTTGAACTATGGATCAAGGAGTTCTACACGAAAGGATACGTCAATTGGACAAATCTCGAAGTGGATATCTGGCCGGAATCACAAAGGTGTGCAATTATGTTGACAAATTGACTGACATTACTAACATTGAGCTCCTACAACAACTTGAATCGCGTTTATTGGAAGCCTTTAACAAATACAAAGGCTGTTGTGCGAGCTATGCTTTACTTCTAGATGAGAACTGTGACAAGTACATCGACGTTGACACAAATTATCGTGCTCAAAACCAACGAGTTTCTTCCTACATCGACAAATTAAACGTGCTCATTTCGGATGCAGTGAGGTCCGAAATCTCAAAATTAGAGTTGGAGATTCAGCGAAGTGAGTCTGAACTCCAGAACACCATCGTGGGTTCAAATAGCAAACAACTTGTGATTAAGACTGTGGGCCACTCGCTATCGAGTGATGATCCCATGATGACAACGCATCAGCAAGAAAATGAAAACATATGTGATAACTTGGATGATTGTACCGTGATACCACCGCCCCCCATGTTTGCGGACGTTGTGACCCCTAAAGTGGGTGCTACTCTTCCTAAAACATCAACACCATTTGTGACGCCACCCAATGTCCACTTTACACTTCCTGTCACCCCTGAGACTGAGAAACATTCGCCAGAGCAAACCCAAGAGAAAACTACTACACCACAGGAAGCCCAACCGAGTTTTGATAAATGTGGACAAGGTGAAATGCAACTTCCAGCGAAGGAGTCTAAAGGCCTGATTAACGAGCCTCAAGAGTCAAAGGAACGTCAAGCTGGTAAAGAATGTGTGACACAGGAAGCCCAACCGGGTTTTGATAAATGTGGACAAGGTGAAATGCAACTTCCAGCGAAGGAGTCTAAAGGCCTGATTAACGAGCTTCAAGAGTCAAAGGAATGTCAAGCTGGTAAAGAATGTGTTACACAGGAAGCCCAACGTGGAATTCTACACCACAAGGATAATTTGAAAACAGGAATTCAAGATGTTGAAACGAAATCAAGCACTTTGACATCAATCGAAGGGAATCTGCCTCCATCATTGCCAAGGGACAAGATGACAACAACTCGGCCACCAGCCGGTGAAAACACCACGCATCAAACGCCTGCCCTTGCCGACCACAGCACCTTAATGGTCGAGACCTTCGTAGCTACTATGGATAGGATGAACGCAACACGTGACCTTCCAACAGTTAAAGTCTTGAAGTTTGATGGTTCAGCGGATAAATACCCAGCATTCCGCCTGAGGTTCAAACAGCTTGTTGAAGCAAAGCCCTTGGATGATACAACAAAGATGACTCGACTACTCCAGTTCCTGGAGGGACCAGCTCTCATAGCGGTACAGCGCTATGAAACGATACCAGGAGGTCTTACGAAGGCTTTAAACATCCTAGAAGACAGATTTGGACGTCCTTACCAAGTGGTTAAGGCTTGCGTGGACTCTATGACAAAGGGACCTCCAATCAGTGCGACCGACCATCAGGCGTTACAGCGTCTCGCCGATGAAGTGCAGGCAAACTACGATACGCTTGCCTCAATGGGATTCCTCTCAGAAGTCAACACGGACAACCTGGAGAAACTACTGTCACGCCTACCCAAAGGTGTGCAGGGAAAGTTCGTTGAACATTTACGTAAGCTAGAGAAAACAGGAAAGGCAATGCCATCGTTTAAGGATGTCGTTGACTTCCTTCGAGACAGAGCGCACGTGGCCAACCACCCATTTCTTTTACAATCTTCACAGTTGACGCCCAAGCCACCTATTAGACAGCCAATCAAGCCTACTCATAAAGTGTCTGCATTTGCAACTACTACAACAGCAACGAAGGAGGAGTCATGTCCAAAGTGTTCAAAGGATCATCGTCTGTACCAATGTGATGCCTTCAAGGCAAAGAGTCCTCGTGAAAGAACGGACTTTGTAAAGAGCAATCGCCTTTGTTTCAACTGCTTGAGCTCTAAACATCACGCAAAGCAGTGCAAGTCTACAAATCGATGTCGTGCTAATGGGTGTGGCAAGCCGCACCATACCCTACTACACTATGAAAAGAAAGAAGAGAATGCTCGCAACTCTACGCCACAATCGACTTCTGAAGTTCAAAAAGCAAACTTTTGCGTGTCTGCAAAGGCAAATTCTCAAGAAGTCCTCCTGCAGGTACTTCCCCTGCGAGTTACAAGTATGACCGGAAATACGATTACTACTTATGGTCTGCTCGACTCGGGCTCGGACATGACAATGATAGACCCATCACTAGCACTTCTGCTAGGGATGAAAGGAACCCCAAGTAAACTGTGCTTATCCACCGTAAGCGACTCAGCTGTCGAGGAACATGGACTAAAGGTCAAATTCAAGATGTCATCTGTTGATGCTGGTGAAGATGAGGGTATCCTTGCTGATTCTGCCTGGGCGATAAAAGACCTTTCTATACCACTGAAGCATACTGAAGTTCTGAAGGAGGGGACTAGCTGGCCACACCTACAACATGTCCCCTTCCCGGAAGTAGAGAGAAAGAAAATCTCTGTGCTAATTGGAACTAACATTCATGAGGCCTTTGTGCCCCTTGAAGTAAGAAGAGGTAGTCGTGATGAGCCATTTGCAATACGTTCCTGCATTGGCTGGAGCGTTCTCGGCGGTGCCTGTAAGGGCGTCCTCGGGGATGCTGCGAACGCCAACCATGTAACCACCATGGACTGTGTACTGGACGAGCAACTTCAGCGATTCTGGAAGGTGGAGTCATATGGTGCAGAGATGGTGACTAGTAAACCGATGTCCATCGAGGACAAGAGAGCTATGGGGATCGTTAACGAAACGTTATGCAAAGATGGAAACCATTACAAAATGGGACTGCTGTGGAAGGAGCTGAAGCCTCAGCTCCCTTACAACCGACCTCTAGTTGAAGCAAGGATGAAACATCTCAAGAATCGTCTTCAAGGTAATCCACAACTCTTCAACAAGTACAAGGCGGTGATGGACGATTACATAAAGAAAGGGTATGCCGTGAAGCTATCAAAGGAAGAAGCAGCAAAAGTCAATGACAAGACCTGGTACTTACCACATCATCCGGTTAGCAACCCCAACAAACCAGACAAGATCAGAGTGGTCTTTGATGCCGCCGCAAAGTATCATGGGACATCGCTCAACGACAACCTCCTTCAAGGACCATGCCTTATCAACGACCTCACTGGAGTTTTGCTACGATTCAGAGAAGAGCTGTTTGCCTTTACAGCTGACGTTGAGGCCATGTTCTATCAGGTCCAAGTCATTGAGGAAGACACCAACGCGCTACGGTTCCTGTGGTGGACAAGCGACGATCTAGAAAAGGCCCCTGAGGAGTTCAAGATGTGCGTGCACATCTTTGGTGCGAAATCCAGTCCATGCTGCGCCAACAAGGCCTTGAGGATGACCGCACAAGACAACGAAAGCTCCTACGACCAGGACGTCGTGCAAACCGTCCAGCGCAATTTTTACGTAGACGACGTTCTTAAGTCCGCGTCAACCAAAGAACGTGCTATAAACTTAGCAACCAAGCTGGTCGAGCTGCTAACAGAAGGTGGCTTTCACCTCTCGAAGTTTACCGCGAACTGTCGTGAAGTGTTGGCCTCTATCAATGTGGAGGACAGAGCCGATCCAAAACTTGACATGGATCTTGACCGGTTACCAATTGGACGCGCCCTTGGAGTATACTGGGATGCTGAGACTGACGCCTTCGGCTTCAAATTCGTGCCTAGCTCCAAGCCACCTACCAAGAGAGGGATTCTGTCTGTTGCCAGTTCACTGTTTGATCCTTTGGGGTTCCTAGCCCCACTCACATTACCTGTAAAGATCCTGCTCCAGGACTTATGGCGCACTGGGGTGTCGTGGGACGAAGAGGTTCCTGAGCCTTACATGTCACTATGGAGAGAATGGCTACGAGGCATACCACACGTAATAAATATCCACATCCCTAGATGCTTCAAGTCCCAAAGTCTCCACTCTCCCTCATGCATCCAGTTACACGTCTTCTCTGACGCATCCAGAAGGGGACTTGCAGCAGTGGCCTATCTGAGGATGCTGAATCAACTGGGACAGATCTATTGCTCATTCGTTATGGGCAAGGTCAGGAACGCTCCTGCGAAAGAGTGGACTGTGCCGCGTTTGGAGCTACAAGCAGCTGTGTTAGCCACCCGTCTAAGCCGCACGTTACTGAAAGAGCTGGACTTGCCTATCGACTCGACCACCCACTGGACTGATTCTCTGACGACCCTACAGTATATCCGTAACAAGAGAAGACGCTTTCCAGTGTTTGAGTCAAACCGTATCACAGAGATCCACGAAGCAACCTCAATCGAGCAGTGGCGCCATGTGCCTGGCGTTCAAAATCCAGCTGATGAAGGTTCACGGGGTGTTAGCATCGACTACTTCAAGGAAGGCTGTCGCTGGTGGACAGGACCCAACTTGCTCTGGCAACCCGAAGATCAGTGGCCACGCAAGGAACCACAGCCCCAAGAAGATGTAGTTAATGTAGAAGACAGTACACCACACAGCAACAACGCAACAACCTCGTCGGTACCAATTGATTCACAAGTCAGCCAGCTACTCAGGCGTTATTCGTCATGGTCTCGCTTACTGAGAGTGATGGCATGGCTATTGAGATTCGTGAAGGCTGTGAAAGGGGAATCACCACCTCTGCCAAGCGCTCTTCAACTATCAGAGATCAAGAATGCAAGCCAAGAGGTAATACGTCTAGTACAAGCAGAGTCCTTTCCAGAGGAATACAACGCATTGAAAGAGCAAAGACAAGTGAAGAGAACAAGTCCGTTATCAGCACTCAACCCAACAATGGTGGATGGAATTCTGCGCGTCGGCGGAAGAATCCGAAATGCACCACTTCCCCCAGACCTCAAGCACCCAATGATTGTTCCAAGGAACCACTACATCTCTGAGCTCATCGTAATGTATTATCACAAGATACTCAGCCACGCAGGACGAGAGCAAGTCTTGTCTACAATACGCCAGCAATACTGGATCGTCAACGGCAGGTCTCTGGTGCGACGGCTTCTACACAAGTGTATTGACTGTCGTAAACGTCACGCCCCGCTGATGCAACAGGCCATGGGAGATCTACCAAAGGAGCGTCTCACGCCATACGAAGCTCCATTCACCTATACCGGAGTTGACTACTTCGGTCCCTTCTATGTGAAGAGGGGACGCGCCACAGAAAAGATCTATGGATGCATATTTGTTTGCTTCACTACGAGGGCTATCCACATTGAAGATGCAAGCTCGCTATCAACTGATGTCTTCATACAAGCCCTGAGAAGATTTATTGCCGTTCGTGGATGCCCAAAGGAACTATGGTCCGATAATGGCACTAATTTTACCGGAGCAGCCAAGGAGCTTAGAGTATCAATCAAGGCATTCAACGAGGAACTTATCAGAAGAGAACTACATTCAAAGGGATGTGAATGGTATAGCTGTCCAATCCCAAAGTGGAAGTTCCAACCTCCAACTGCCAGTAATATGTCTGGAGTCTGGGAGAGACTGATTCGTAGTGTACGTAAAACGATGGCACCACTTCTTGGAAATCCAAGTGCACCTCTTACCTGGGAGACGCTGCGCACCGTGTTCAGTGAAGCAGTTTCGATCCTCAACAACCGTCCGTTGTGTCCAAGTAGTGACGACCCAGACGACCTGGAACCACTAACACCTAATCACTTCCTGCTGTTGCGCTCGAACGTCACGCCACCACCAGGAGTATTCAACAGGGATGACCTGTATGGCAGAAAGCAATGGAGACACGCTCAGTTCATTGCAAATCACTTTTGGTCCAGATGGATTAAGGAGTACGTGCCTCTACTCCAGTATCGGCAGAAGTGGACGACAGTAAGAAAAGACCTAAAGATCAACGACCTCGTACTCATTGCTGACAACACAGAGCCTAGAAGCAGATGGCTACTTGGCCGCGTGATCAAAGTTTTCCCAGGCAAGGATAATCATGTTAGGATGGCAGAGCTAAAGACCAAAGGTTCCACATTGGTCCGACCCATCAACAAGTTATGCTTACTCGAAGAGTCACCATGAAGAGATAAAGTTTACAAGTGAACATTTACTTAACCTGGACATGTCAAATATCAAGTGTTGGAATAGTATATGGACACCATAGACGTTGACATTGATTGTTAATCAAGATTTTAAGTGATGTATTGTTTCTGTTCGGCCCGACCCCCCAGGATGTTGAGGTTGTTTCCTCAACAATTTGAATTGTAATTTTTTGCATTTCCGCTTTACTAATCTTTAACTTCCGCTTGTATCACGTGTTTGTGTGTCCGCTAACCTACTAACAGCGCGGGCGCAAGTCATGTGGCATCGTGTGCATTTTGTGTAGTGTGTCCATCGTTTGGTGAGTAAACTTTTCTTTATTTTGCTATTTCTGCTCTTTATTTTGCAAGTTTGTAACTGTATGTGTTTTCGCTTAGGATTTTACTACATTCTTTCAACTTAATACAAAGTGAAACCTTACGATGGACGTGTAGTGTTTATTGCATGCCGCCACATCGGCGCCTTTACATACTCATTAATTATTCATGAGGTAGCCAGCCAATTGAATACTCCAATTTTGACCTCGTGACGAGGAAATCTGTTCCAGTGTCCTTGGATTTAAACAAATTTCAAGTCCAAGGACACTGGAACACTGTTGCAATTGGTCCTTAATGAGCAGTAGTTGATTTTCCCTGTTTTTCTATGTAACCGGCTAACTTTGATCACAGCTCTTAAAAATCTAATAATTTGTCTAACTTTAACTTTTAATGCATTAAAAAACGTTTCAATTTTTTTCATGAACCTACTGAGACTCGAGTCCTTGCATTTAGTTTCAGTCCTCGGCCTAATTGCACAGACTTGAAATCCCGTCCAGTCCTCATTGTCGGCTTAGAAATATTACTTCACGTACAGATATTCGCCTCAAGTAATACAGACAACCCAGTTAACACAATTAGTGCAATTAGAGTGTCTACTAGCTAATTATGAAATTAATCTTTATTTATTCTTTTGCATTTTTAAACAACTGCTGACTTGACACAGAATTACAAATCAGCTGTTCCAAAGTTCAAAGAACGGGAGCTGGGTTAGGAAACCGCTAAACGTCAAAGGCAAAGAAGAATCGTGAATATAATGCCGTTTTTTCCGATCGAAGGAATAAAGGTTATTGAATTCGAAATTAATTACACATTTACATACAAATTTACACACACACACGTAGCAGCCACCATACGACCCATGTCTATGTTACGGGACACAATTAACAAGTATTTACAAGTATTTTTAAGCTTTTTTGATCTATTTTTATTACAGAATGTACACGCATGAATATTATGCTGGTTCCAGACGTTAGGAAAACGCCTTGACTATATGTTATGGTGTAATGTAATAGAAATTTGGGGTCCATGCAATTAGCGCTAATCATATCGCATGTAAAAGTTATTAGTCACTTCCATGGGAAGTTTAATGTTAGACACGTTCAGAAATTTTGTGTGTATGTAGCTGGTCCTATAGTTGTAATATTCATTCCCTGAAGAAGTCTCCGTTAGAGATGAAATGCGTCGGAATTAAAAAGAAAGATTACAACTACACGAGTTCTCTATGTTGCTCACTAGTCCTAGTTAAAAAAATTAAAAAGTCAAAAAAAAAAAAAAAAAAAAAAAATCAAAAACTAAAAAAAAATTAAAAAAAAAATTAAAAAAAATTAAAAATTAAAAATTAAAAATTAAAACATAAAAAATTTAATAAATTATAAAAAAATTCTATCTCATAAACCGTGACCAGCGGACTAACATGAAGAACGAACAAAGCCTACCGGGAGTGACGTCACATTCACTGAACATCAAGATTTTATCGGGAGCAGACGTGTAAAGAAGATTTCATCACTTAGACACTTCAAACTTGTTTTTTTTCCACACTATTCAAGGTAAGTTTTATTCGGATATGATACGAGGACAAGGTGAAGTGAACTCTGTACGAGTCACAACTGTCTTAATTCACCTAGAATGACCTTGCACAGGCATTCATTACGGCCACATGGCGTCGGCCATTTTGAAAGTCTTACTATTGGTTGACTTTGAATATGTCCTCTTCTGACAGGTTGAACATGTCAAATAATGATGAATCTGGTGAAGTCAATGAGAGCACCAGTAAAGAGAAAAAAGATCCGCCTGAGAGCGATCAGAACTCTGTCAATCGCGCGATTTTGAATAGTCTGAACGGCTTCATCAAAGCATCGTTGAAAATCGAGCACCGCCATCTTGTTATGGTTACGAAGGAGCTCTGGATGATGAGTCAGAGTACGATAGCCCTGCCTCAGTTGTTAATCTTCAAGAAGATTTGGATAATATCATTAATCCAATGACCAGCGACTCTGCAGATACGTCGACCAGTGAGTGTGATGTACTTTTAGACTATAGGCCTACTCCGGGTCCAAAAGACGGCTTAAGCCGCCTTAAGCCGCCCTAAGCCGCCTTAAGTTGGCTTAAGCCGCTTCAAGCCGCCATAAGCCACTTTAAGTATAGAAGTCAAAAATCACTCTTACATGTAAGTAGATGTAAAAGTTTTTTGATATTGAATGATTAAATTACAATACTACTACAAAACTACTTTATCCCAACTGACAATTTCAGTTTTTGGGCTTTTCTTATCCACCAATCATGCAAAGGGGCAATGAGCAACAAGATTTGTCCACTTCTGGGACAAGGAAGGTCTGCGAAAGCCTGCTTCCTTCCTTACACATGATGATGGATGGCTCAGAAAAACTAAATCCAACTGAAAGTTTGAAAATGTTGATCACGATGCAGGGGTTTTGACAGAAATGTTTACTGAACATATACATGGTACAATTTCTTGCTGTATTGAAATCTATTGTATACTGAGTACTCTATTGTTTAAGTTGGACCCTTAATATTTATGTTTTTGTGGAATCATGCCTTAATAAAAATGTCAAAAATCAATTTCAAATTGTCTGAGATTGAGTTACTCCATGTCTATGACAACATGGAAACTTGCTGGAAGTTTACCAAATATACAGATCAAAGCAAGGAAGAATAATAATTCAAATTATGAGACAAATACAAGAATGAAAATTGAAGGTCCATATAATATTCAGTTGAGACTTAGACACTTGGACATTCAAAGTCCAACATTTCAGGAAAATCAATATTGTTTCTTTTTCTTTAAGTCAGTAAATTTTATCATTTCCCAATCACGTATTACAAGGATTTCTACTGGCAATATTAAACTTTAATACTGTATTATATTTAAAAAAAAACACTGCTCAAATATAAATTATAAATTGTATTCTTAAATTATATTCACATTGAGCCGTGGTTCTTAAGGTATTTTTCAGTTTACAATTACTCTTTCTCGTAAATTGAATCTTAATGGAGTTTATCTTTACAAATATGACTTAAGTTATATTTGCACAGTCAAGCTTGGTGTGAAAATTATACACATATTAAGGTGGCCCGTACCTATTGATTTGTTTGTTGGACATGAATTTCAGTCGCGTCCTTTTACATCAAAACCTTGTCCGATTTCTGAGAAATTTGCAGCCATTTGTCTACAAGCCTTGAAATTTGTACCGGTGATTATTTTTCTGCGAATTAGATCAAGTAATTTGAGATATCAGACGATTTTTAAAAATGGCTTTTTGAGAAAAATTGGTCATAAATCCAAAATTTCAAGGTGAATTTTTTTCCTATTTCGTTAATCAAGTATAAAGGCATAGAGGACTACATACAACATGTACCGTGCCAATTGGTGCCTTAGAAGTTGCGATACAAAATTTGTGCTGCCTGTTACGGCGCAAAATTATGTAGTCAAAACTACCGCCAAAATCTCAACAAAATTTCAAAAACAGCGAGAACTATATCTGCTGTAAGAAAGACAAATACCTATTGTAACTTGTAAGCAAAATTTGGAGAGATGAGAAGCTAAACGCCAATGTTATCCTCAAGCAAACTTGGGGAGTAATTTTTGTGACCACGAGGTGAGCGTTGCGAATTTGTATTACTTCAACTTCTACAAATTCTGTGGAATTGTTTCGTGAAATTTTCTCGGTATGGGATAGAACAAGATGTTAACATACCAGCTGCTAAGTGTCGTTGTGTTTGCTGCACTAGGTATAATTCAGTGAGCTTCAAAAGTAAGCAACTGCATCGAGTCGACGTTTGAGCTGCCAAGGTAAAGCCCTCATGGTTTGTTAATATATTCAAAACGGCACCTTACTATCTGTTGCAAAATTCCACACGAGATTTAGACTCAGAAGCAATTGTATTCAGAGAACTACTGTCTTTATTAGACCTTTTTGCGATAACAAACATTCTCGACATCTCGTGCAGATAAAACAAAAGAACTTTTTATTAATCATGACATCTTGAATATTGCATTGTTCAAGGCTCGTGGAATGTTTGTACCTAGTTGAGCGTTGAACATATAATTTTAAATGTAAACACAAAATAAACTAAAAGGGATTTGTTTTCACTCCATGTTATATGTTATGCCTACTGCGTTTAGACATGTACTCACGGTTCTGACTACCGAGTATTCGATATGCTAATTTAGGCCCCGTAAACACATAGGACTATTGAAGTCCACACGAAAACGATGAACGTTACACGAAAACGATGAACGTTTTCGAATCCTTTTAGAGTCGTCAATACATATGCGGTTTCGTTTGTAAACGTATACTTTTTAACCGTTTAGCTCCGTCCACACGCGAACGCTTTGTGAATGTTCCATTGATAATTCGTCAGCGCTCTCCACACGAAAACGGAGTTTTCGAAAGTATCCACTTTAGAGAACGACTTCGAAAATATTCCTTTACGGTGAGCGTTTTCATCGCTTTCGTGTGGATGGAAGAACTAAACGCATAAAAAAGTATATGTTTTGGAACTATGAAAACATAAAGATAGCTGCCAGGAAATCCCTTTATACCTTTGCTTTCAATAAATTCACATAAGCTTTGGCACTCCCGTCTCACTGTTTAGCATACTAACCAGTACTTGCGGTCACTTCATATTGGTTTGTGTGTGTATACAGACCTGTATACATATCAGGGGATACCTCACACATTGAAAATTCCATCTTGAACAACGAATCCTCGAAAAAGTAAAATGATAAGATTGCATGGGGTTCGGGGATCGATCATAAATGTCAGTGTAATTATTATAAGTAATACCATGACCCTGAGGGATATTAGTGATTAAATGTCCCCGAAGCCGAGGGAGGTTTAGTGGAAGTCCCGAGGCCGTAGGCCGAGGGACTTTTACTAAACCTCCCGAGGCTGAGGGGACATTTAGTCACTAATATCCCGAAGAGGTCATGGTATTACTTTGTAATACCATGATCACCGAGGAAATAAACGAAATATACTTCGCTGTTTGTTCATCCAAAACTTGAAAATATTATACAATTCTTTTACCAATTGTGCGTAACCCTGTTCTCTGGGGACTTTCGAAAATAGATTTCTTTGTTATATACTTACAATGAACAAGTATTTATAGGTTGTTAATCAATTCGAAAGCTAAATGCTTTCTTTGTGTCGTTATGCTCATGCGCAAAATAGAATGCATAGATCCCACACGCGTAAGAGTGTGCAGTGGTAAGAGGTATCGGTGCGTTACAAAATTATAGAGTTTCGGGACAGCGTGCAAAGTTGTCCCGATCGTCCCGATGATTGCGTTAAATGAGGGACAACCACTCATGAATAACATGAGGGACGATTAGTTCTAATCGTCCCTCATTAATTATGGATGAGGGACGATTAGTTCTAATCATCCCTCATTCATAATTAATGAGGGAATATTAGAACTAATTTTCCCTCTTTCTATTCATGAGGGAGGGATGTTAGCGATTAAACGTCCCTCCAAAAACAATAGATCCCGAGGTGATCATGGTATTACAGCATTAAATAATATATGAGTATATACGGCGCGCAGAATCGTCCAAAATTATGACACTAAGTTTGAACAGATAAATGTTGGTTGACAGCGTTACATCGCGTTAGATGATATTTCTCTTCTCAACACAAAAAACTGGGTCAAAGACTACACAAATCGTTTGAAGACCAAAAACCCAGTCGAAGACTCAAAAAAAAACTTGTTAAAAGGCAGAAAAAACTCGATCGAAGACAAAAACTCGGTCCAAGACAAAAACTTAGTCCAAGACAAAAACTTAGTCCAAGACTAATAGCTCGGTCGATGTCAAAAAACTCGGTCGAAAACTAAAAAAAATCTAAATTAGGTCTAAGAACAAAGATCTAATAGTCAAAGGTATCAGTTTCGTACTCTGTTTAGAGCAGCATTTGTATGATGTAAAAGAGACCTTGATCACCATGCAATGATCGTATTAAAGTCCCTTGATGCGTTCCTTGCCGTGACCGTGCCGTTTTCACAGTCTTACAAAAATTGCTCTAAATCGTCTTTTCTCCTGTGAGGACGTGTATAAAATTGTAACTAAAGATCATGCTTTTAGAGTAGTTTTTGTCTAGCTGTGGAAAACTCACGACACGCGAGTAACAGTTCTTCAATGGTGCACTGTTCCCTTTTCAGTCTTACCACATTTCAAACTCTTCTTCTCTTTCTTCTATCTTTAGCATACAAAAATATTCTGAGGATCGCCGGCTATAAGTACGACAATCTCTTTAATTTTCCCGCCATTATTGCGATCGCAATTATGGTCGAGATTCGCAAAACACTGTGGATTTCTTTCTTTCAGACCAGTTATGGTACAATTTGCCAACAGCATAAATTGATTCGAATGACTAAACAAAAAGGGAAATAAGTGATCTTTTACTGATTACAATATATGCAACGTGGATCGACATTCCGCATCAGAAACACTTTCACGATTGTTCAGTTGATTGCATCACCCTATCTCTTCCTGACTCCTTTAGTAGAGATGAATACAGGCAAAGGCGAAGTGAAAGCAATCGTGTAGATGAAGAACTGTTTAGTTGTTTATATTTACATTAACGTTTAGGCCTTCGACACGAAAGCGATGGAAACGCTCACCGTAAAGGAATATTTTCGAAAACTTCTCCAAAGTGGATATATACTGTACTTTCGAAAACTCGATCCGTTTTCGTGTGGAGAGCGCTGACATTGATTAATTATCAATGGAACTAAACGGTTAAACAGTATACGTTTACAAATGAAACCGCATATGTATTGACGACTCTAAAAGGATTCGAAAACGTTCATCGTTGTCGTGTAACGGTCATCGTTTTCGTGTGGACTTCAATAGTCCTATGTGTTTACGGGGCCTAAATTAGCATATCGAATACTCGGTAGTCAGAACTGTGAGTACGTCTAAACGCAGTACGCATAATAACATGGAGTGAAAACAAATCCCTTTTAGTTTACTTTGTGCTTACATTTAAAATTATATGTTCAACGCTCAACTAGGTACAAACGTTCCACGAGCCTTGAACAATGAATATTCAAGATGTCATGATTAATAAAAAGTTCTTTTGTTTTATCTGCACGAGATGTCGAGAATGTTTGTTATCGCAAAAAGGTCTATTCCCAAAAGTCTGGATCCCGTGCGGAATTTTGCAACAGATAGTAAGGTGTCGTTTTGAATAAATTAACAAACCGTGAGGGTTTTACCTTGGCAGCTCAAACGTCGACTTGATGAAGTTGCTTACTTTTGAAGCTTACTGAATTATACCTAGTGCAGCAAACACAACGACACTTGGCAACAGGTATGTTAACATCTTGTTCTATCCCATACCAAGAAAATTTCACGAAACAATTCCACAGAATTTGTAGAAGTCGAAGTAATACAAATTCGCAACGCTCGCCTCGTGGTCACAAAAATTACTCCCCAAGTTTGCTTGAGGATAACTTTGGCGTTTAGCTTCTCATCTCTCCAAATTTTGTTCACAAGTTACAATAGGTATTTCTCTTTCTTACAGCAGATATAGTTCTCGCTGTTTTTGAAATTTTGTTGAGATTTTGGCGGTAGTTTTGACTACATAATTTTGCGCCGTAACAGGCAGCACAAATTTTGTATCGCAACTTCTAAGGCACCAATTGGCACGATACATGTTGTATGTAGTCCTCTATGCCTTTATACTTGATTGACGAAATAGGAAAAAAAATCACCTTGGAATTTTGGATTTATGACCAATTTTTCTCAAAAAGCCATTTTTAAAAATCGTCTGATATCTCAAATTACTTGATCTAATTCGCAGAAAAATAATTACCGGTACAAATTTCAAGGCTTGTAGACAAATGGCTGCAAATTTCTCAGAAATCGGACAAGGTTTTGATGTAAAAGGACGCGATTGCAATTCATGTCCAACAAACAAATCAATAGGTACGGGCCACCTTAAGCAGTTCTTGTTTCAGTAAGTTTCATGGATGTTAGAAATGTATGGCATTCAAGCTTACCAACTCTCCTGTCCACGGATTCATTCCCCATTCATTTTTCTTTCTTTTATTGAAAAGTGCAGGCAGCGAAAGGAAATCCATAGCTTTATCAAACTCTACTTGCATTCGACTCATGTCCGCCATTTTTCAGTACAACTCGTTCCCAGTCTACGTAACCCACAGGAAACCCAATTCTGCAATCAGAACAGTCGTATTGCAGGGGATGCTGGGTAAAATGTAAGATGGCGGCTACCATTAGCTGTAGCAAGACTGTTTTTTAAAATAATGTATAAGACACAAATACCAAGGAAGTCTGGTCATAGTAGCGAACCAACAAAGAACTATGGTTCGAAGTCCCGAAGGCAAGGGGAGAAGCCGAGAATGAAAACCAAAGTACAAGAATTATTGTGGAGTTAAGTTCCAGAAGCAAAGCTGATATAACTAGTGGCCATTAATCGCCATTTTTGCATCCGAAAGACTGGTTTGCGGGTCAAAGTATGATATTGCAGTGCTTAGTTTGTTCGCCGATGGATTAATACAAGTTAAGATTCCAGAGAAGGTGGGTTCCAGAGAAGGATAAAGTCCTGTTCAACAGAGTGGAAAAGTTGATGGAAAATCCAAATTTCGGCAAGTAAGCTTGAACAAGGCATTGTCAAAAAAATTGACTGAAACATTTGAAAGAATCGACATTTCTATTGAATGTTGTGTGGAACATTAAACTTAGCAGTGACCTACTAAATCATAAATCCAGCACTGTAAAAAGGAATCACATATTTTAAAAGCAAATAAACTAATATATGTCCATGAGAAAAATGCTTCCCCAGCTTAAATCAAAATGCCCTTATCTTATAAAGTAAATAATTATTTTAATAATTATATTAAAATTGTTTATTACAAAATTATTTTATATATTTCTATAGGTCTACATTCTGTAGGTCTACATTGCATTTTAATATTTGCCTTTTTCATACTGTACACAAACAAGATGTTCAACACTGCATTGAAGGATGTTGTGTGATAAGTTATGCATATACCATAGAATTCATAATCAGGACGATTCTCTGACCAGTTTTACTCATAATTTAGATTTCCAATCAAAATCTTAATGGCTTACACGTCAATTGAATAAAAACAGAAAACCTAAAATTGTGTTAATAACAGTTTTAATAACAATAATAGTTTAACAGGTTAAAGGACTATATAAACAATTTCAATACTTTATTAAATGTCAAACTGCTAAGTTAAGGTAAAAGCTTGCTGATAATTGACTTGTATATTTATTGACTTACCAACACAATTTGGCATACAATACCATATTGTATGCCAAACTTCTACGATAGGGTACAAGCTTACTTTCTTATTGAATTACTGACATACAGTAATAACTTTCCATTTTAATGTGTAACAGGCTTAAATAAGGTCTAATGTAGACTAGTTAGTACTACATTTTTTATCATTTTGAGTACAATGTAATGATGTTCTTGATTGCATTTAATTGTCTTAAGCCGCCTTAAGATACCTTAGGCTGGCTTAAGCCGCACTAAGCCGCCCTAAGCCACACTAAGATGCCGGCCAATTTTCCCCAAAAAATCCTTAAGCCGCCTTAAGCTGCCCTTAGCCGCGGCAGCTTAAGGCGTCTTTTTGGCGGATGTACGTGCTCGACTATGACAGTCAACTTGACCTTGCATCCGATGACAAAGGGCCAAAAATCAGCGAGAAGGTGGCCTCTGTGGTCAATAAACTGTGTTTGCAGCGAATTAGCCAAGAGCAAAGTAAGGCTCTCGTAAAGAAACACAAAGCCCCGGAGAATGTCAACCTTCGTTTGCCAAAGTGCGAACAGAGTATTTGGAACGAAATACCAGGCCATGTACGTGTCAATGACGTAAAATTACAAGGAACCCAGAGCCTTTTACTGTCATCCATACATTGTCAATTAAAGATTGCTGATTGCTTGTTGAATTTGAAGGCAGATAAAGAGACAATGACCTCATGCCTTGATGGTTTAACATTAGCCATGACAGCTAATTATGAATTCAATCAAAGGCGACGTGATGCCATTAAGCCTCAATTTAAACCGGAATTTGCAAAAGGTTTGTGCACATCCACTGCACCCGCAGATGAATTCCTTTTCGGAGGCGACACTGCCAAGAGAGTCAAAGAGATCACAGAACTGCATAAAAGCAAAGTTTGCAAAAATCAAGGTTTCTCTCGGGGGAGAGGAAAGAGATACTCACCCTACCCCTCACGAAATTACAGAGGGGACTCTACAAGAGGTAGAGGAAGAGCATTCCGTTGGCGCAGCAATCAATGGCATTATGGTAGCTACTCAGGTTCTCCTTCGAACCAGTATTTTTCACATTGCGCCCCAACCAGACAAGAAGTCAGGCAAATCAGCCCAAATTTAGTATCTACATGTAGAGTTAAATAATGAAATACAGACTTAAATGGACAACCAGTCACCATTGTGGCTGGGCAGACAATGTATTATATATCAGAATGGCTTAAAATAACAACTGATCCAGAGATTATTGATTCTATTGCCATTGTCATATATAATTTATTGATGAGCCTTGTAAATATAGTTGTTTGGGCCAGCAGAATTTTAATACACAACAGCAAATTAGCATTACGAATGAAGTTAAGACGTTGTTAGATCTATGACTTATAGAAATGTCTCAGCATGAAGAGGGCGAGTGCTTATCCCCTATTTTTGACATTCCAAAGTCGAATGGCTCGTCTAGATTGATTTTCAACTTCAAAAGATGCAATAAAGCTGTTCTTTTTCGCCACTTTAAGATGGACACCCTGTCCACAGTCTTTGGTATCTTACTATCTAAAGATTGTTTTATGGCTTCATTAGACCTTAAGCATGCCTACTATTCTATCCCTATTGACCCTATCCATAATGCAAATCACTAATTTGCATAAATCACTAAGCTCAATGAATTGAAAAAAACATTTCGTCTTCACATGAAAGACCATCAGCAAATTAGTATATGTGCACAGTTTTAAAGAATAATTGTAAATCCTTGTGGAGTTATGAGCATTTAAAATGTGGTAAAAACATCAAAACGAGGCTAGTTGGCCCTTGGCTGTGTTTCACATACAAATCCTTCTAAATTTTAATCGCTGTAACTTCTCAGGTATTTTTGCTAAGACCATGAAATTTCATTTATTTACTAATATTAGCATGCTCTTTTGAAAGCTGGTTGTTATTACTTTAGAAAATGAGCAGAAAGGAGTATTCTTCATTCACGGCTCATTCATGGCTTTATGCATAGCGTCAATTGCCATAGAACAAAGACGATTTTTTAAAATTTGTTTAGACTGGTCAGCTTTATGAATTTGGTGCACTGCCCATGGGTCTCACTAGCTCACCTAGGATTTTTACTAAACTTATGAAGCCAGCCCTTGCCTCTCTGAGAAGGAAGGGCCACACCCTAACTGGGTATATTGACGATTTCTTTTTACAAGGAAAAGATGTTGGAGAATGTTTAGCCAATATTAAGGAAACTTTGACTCTGTTCATAAATTTAGGTTTTACTGTGAGCTTAGAGAAATCTGTTCTTTTACCTACTCAGAAACTGACATTTCTGGGATTTATTTTGAATTCGCATACCATGATAATTACATTGTCCCAGAAAAAGAAAGAAAAATTGAAATTTCTTTGTCTGGAAGCTTTGAATAGTGAGCCCTTTAGCATCCGTTTTGTAGCTCGAGTCATTGGAAAGATTGTATCCTCCCTCCCTGGGAAAGTACACTATCGTCACTTGGAACGTGATAAAATTCAAGCCTTGTGTTCCCATAGGGGTGATTTTGATGAATTTATGTATATTTCCTCTTCAGCCAAACAAGAGCTTCAATGGTGGGCTGAAAGTATAATGTATGTAAATGGTACCATTTACCATGGCCCATTTTCTCATGTTTTTCAGTCGACAGATATTAAGTGACACTGGCTGGGGCATTATCTATACTATTGATCCTACTTTACAGTCCTGTGGAATATGGTCACAGGACCAAGGAATGTTGCATATTAATGTAAGAGAACTCTATGTTGTATTTATTTGTTTTACCATCTTTCGTAAGGATATGTTTGGGGTCCATCTCAAGTTTGAGCTAGATAATATGACAGCTGTGAGTTACATCAAAGAAATGGAGGGTTGTAAGTCAGTGGCCTGTGATATGTTAGCTAGGAAAATTTGGAATTGGTTCATCCCCCAAAATATTTGGTTGCATCATGTACACATAGCAGGCAACTCCAATGTGACTGCAGATTCTTTGTCACGACGTCATTCTGACCATGAATGGATGCTCCATAGGGAATGATTTCAAAGCCTTTGGGCTCTATTTCCTAATTTTAGCATTGATCTGTTTGCATCCACTTTGAATCATCAGCTACCACGTTATGCAGCATGGAGGCCTGATCCTAATGCTGTGTTTATTGACGCTCTTAGTAGATCGTGGGAGAATGAATATTTTTATGCCTTTCCTCCCTTTAGTCTCATTCGCAAATGCCTAGACAAGATTATGGCAGAAATGGCAGAGGGCGTTTTAATTGTCCCAGTGTGGGCAACTCAACCGTGGTACACTCAAACTCTTCAAATGTTGAGCGACAGCATCAAGCTAATGGTCTGGACGTCAACCAGAGAACTTCTGACACACCCATCAGGCAAGGTCCACAGTATGAAAGGCAAGCTGAAGTTGATGGCGTGTCCTTTATCAGGAGACATTTCGAAGAGCGAGGCCTTCCTGAACACATTACCAGTGTTCTCCTCGACTCATGGCGACCTGCTACACACAAGCAGTACACGGTCTATCTTAAGAAATGGGCTTCATTCTGTGGTGAAAGGAAGATTGCTCCATATTCCCCTACTATAATGAGGTACTAGAATTTCTATATAGTCAACTTCACTTGTCTTATTCATCTTTGAACACTGTCAGATCAGCATTATCGTGTACCAGTAAGAAAACATCCACTCGTCTGTCGTTTTCTAATAGGGGTTTTTGAAAGAAAACCACCCTCTACTAGATATTATACAATTTGGGATGTTCAGACAGTGCTTGAATTTTTGAAGATGTACAGTCCTAACAAGTGTCTTTCCTTGAAGGAACTCTCCTTGAAATTAGCAATGCTCTTAGCACTAGTACCAATTCAGAGAAAACAGACATTGTTGCAGCTCGATATTAGCAAAGGGTGTTTGAAAATATCTGAGAGTGAATTTGTATTTATCCTAAATGGACATGTCAAACAAAGTAGGCCAACCTACCAATTACCACCTGTAATCATTCCAAGGTACACTTTGGATACGGATATATGTGATTATGAATGCTTGAAAGACTATATTGAGCGAACAAGTAGTCTACGACAAGATAATATACTGTTTATTTCATTTATAAAGCCACACAAAGCGATTGGCTCTCACACGATTGCTAGATGGATCAAAACAGTTTTGTGGTCGAGTGGCATTGACGTTGATACTTTGAAGCCCCACTCTACTAGGCATGCAGCATCAACTGCTCCTTTTCAGGCTGGGGTTTCCCTAGATGAGATACTCAGGAAAGCTGGCTAGAGTAATGCTGAAACTTTTCAAAGATTTTATTACAATCATATCAATCAAGTATAATTCCTGAATCTTTGTTGATTTGAGTCTTCATTTTTGAGTCTGGAATACTAATGAGCTATTCTTGTTAATTCATTCTCATAGTGCCTTCGCACACTTTGAAGTCTTCATGTTAGTCCGCTGGTCACGGTTTATGAGATAGAATTGATAAGTTAAACGAGACTTACCTGTAAGTTGAAGTTTGACTGTAATTCTATCTCATAAAGAGTAGTGACCAAGGACTGACATGCCCTCCCCCCCAACCCATTATCACTATTTTGTTTGCTGTGTTTAATTGTGCTCGTACACTATGAGAAAATTTTAAAAAATGATTGTGACGTCACTCCCGGTAGGCTTTGTTCGTTCTTCATGTCAGTCCTTGGTCACTACTCTTTATGAGATAGAATTACAGTCAAACTTCAACTTACAGGTAAGTCTCGTTTAACTTCCTAATTCTTTAACTTATGTATACGTAGCTCTGCTACCACAGCACTGAGCACTTTATCCCAATGTAGACTCTACCACCACATTTATATATATATATAATCATAAGGAATTGTAGCAAACACTACTAAAGAGTGCTCAATATACGTTTGTGTAGAGCGGTGTATAGAATTAGATGACTAAATAGAAATACACGACATTCCCTGCGACTCTGAGTTTCGTGCGTATGCACTCATCAGTCAGATTTAAATCTGCCTGATGAGTGCATACGCACGAAACTCAGAGTCGCAGGGAATGTCGTGTATTTCTATTTAGTCATCTAATTCTATATTGATATATATATATATATATATATATATAGGTAAACTTTGGTCGATTGATCCAGTTTAAAGTGCTCAATACGGCGAGTAGAGCGTTATATTATGTTGTGTACGTTTGGAGAGTTAAAACATGACAAATTGTAAATCTCTACAGAACTGTTTCGTGAAGTAGAGTTACTTCACTCATCAGGAGTTTAATAATAATATTAAACTCCTGATGAGTGAAGTAACTCTACTTCACGAAACAGTTCTGTAGAGATTTACAATTTGTCATGTTTTAACTCTCCAAACGTACACAACATAATATATATATATATATATATATAAGTCTAGAGTGGGGCAGTCTATACTGTCGGTAGAGTGCTCAATACATTGAAGTAGAGCGTTTGTAAACTTTAGAAAGATCAATGACAAGACATCACTTTTTCTGTTACTCCGAGTTTCACGCTTACGCGATCATCCAATGATCGCGTAAGCGTGAAACTCGGAGTAACAGAAAAAGTGATGTCTTGTCATTGATCTTTCTAAAGTTTATATATAATATATAAGCGTGAAAACTCGGAGTAACAGAAAAAGTGATTGTTCTTGTCATTGATCTTTCTAAAGTTTACAAGTTTATATATATATATATATATATATATGGAAGGGATAAATACCGAGAAGCGAGGCTTTTAGCCATATACATCCCGAGGGCCGTAAGACTTTTTTCCACCAAAAATCGCTACTTAGTATATTTCTAAGAAAATTTCTAAGTCTTGATGTCCACACATAAATCATCTAAGGAAGTATGGAACGAAATTATAAATTCAAGTGATGTATCTAGATAAACCCTGGGAATTATAAATTCAAGTGATTTATACAGATACATCCCGGAGAAGCTCTATATAAAACCCTTGAATACTAGTAATCATCGTGAATTTATAAATATATAAAGTCCTAGAGTGATGGCACTTAATCCGTGAAATAGGTATTAGTCTAACAGACATTAGTAGATACTATTTCCATTGTTTTCTTTTGTTTTGATTAGACTATTAGACATTGACTATTAGATTTTGTTTCACGGATTAAGTGCCATCACTCTATGAATAACAAAGAAAACAGACTCAATCATATAATAAGGAATAAAAGAATCAACCGAGAAAAAGTCTCTACTGAGCAGTCCTTCCGTAATGTCTGATCACAAAGCACAGCTTAGATCGAAACTAGTTCGTTTTTACTGAGGGATCGAGGAAAAACCGGAGTACCTGGAGAAAAAAACCCTCGAGGCAAGGGAGAGAACGAACATGAAACTCAAGCCAAGTTCGGGAATCGAACGCGGGACCACAAGGATGACAGACTGGCGCTCCTCCGCTCGGCAACGCTTGCTTCAATAACTAGTTGTCAATAACTATCAATAACCTTTTAACAGCACTTGCATGTTCCGGTACATTTAAATCTTGAAATTGCTATTCTTCATAAGGTAATAATAATAACATGGACTATTTCCACTTTTTTCTGTGTGATTGTCTTACTGCTTAAAACCTTAAAAATACTTTTAAGGTAGTTCCGGAGCTTTAGATCTCTTTAATTAATTTCCTTCAAAATCCTGTCATTTTAGTAAAGATATATAATTGTTAGGCAAGTCAAAAACCGAGAAAAAATGAGGGACCAAAGTGAAGTTAGATTCATATTGCCTGAGATTCACTTTCATTTCCAGAGGGGGTCAACCAGGTCAATTCTTAAAAGCTTTTATTACGTCAACATAAACCGATAAACGATAAATCAGCCTTAAATTCGCTTTTATACCAGTGGATAGACAATATAAAGTATTTCATTTACAGCCCAGCCTTAGATTCGCGGGTAGACAATTCCTACAGCCTTACATCTGTGGGTATAAAATGTCAAAGTTATTTATTGACATCCCAGCCTTAGATTCGCATGTATAAAATGTAAAAGTATTTCATTTCCACCCCAGCCTTAGATTCGGGGGTAGACAATGTAAATGTATTTCTATTAAATCCCAGCCTTAGATTACTTACTTTTACATTTTGTACACGCGAATCTAAGGCTGGCGTGGAAATGAAATACTTTTACATTTTGTACACGCGAATCTAAGGCTGGGGTGGAAATGAAATACTCTTACATTTTATACACGCGAATCTAAGGCTGGGATGTCAAAAAATAACTATATAAAAGCGAATTTAAGGCTGATTTTAGCCTCCTCCGCAGGCAACTGTTCGCTTTTTCGCTGGGCCTCCTGTGTTAAAGACACGTAGTGGCCTGGACACCGGGCGAGAAAAGGCGACCCCTTCTTCTTTTTTCCCTCCCCCTTTTCGTCCCCAGTCTTTTCTCTTCTCAAAATTTCGCACAGGAAGCCCAAAAGGTTGCCTGCGGAGGAGGCTAGGCTGATTTATCGTTTATCGGTTTATGTTGACGTAATAAAAGCTTTTAAGAATTGACCTGGTTGACCCCCTCCGGAAATAAATGTGAATCTCAGGCAATATGAATCTAAGGCTAACTTCACTTTGATCAGATATGATTGCTGCGAGCGAAGCGAGCAGCGACACTAATCTTGCACATGCGCGGCATGTTTATGTACCAGCTCTGAACTCGATTCTTGGTAGGCACGTACGTAGGTGGATGTAGCGAACGATGATTTGTGACGTCATCAAAATATGCTTGGAATGATCGCTGACCACGCGATTGGAGTCTTTGTTTTTGCTGCCGCAGCGGAGCGAGCCTGAGCGAGCGCAGCAAGGCAGCGATCCTATTTCAGTAGCTAGCTAAAATCGAGATTTGGATACGACCACAATGCTTAGCGAGTGTCGCAAAAAACAATAGATTTCTTTGTTCTTGCTATCCCACAATGCAAAATTACTTCTTACCACCATGCTTTGCAAGCCTACACTATAAAACCTTATGCGTCTTCTCATCGTTGAGTGTCAACTGATTACTTCATGTAATGCTTTGAAAACACTGCCATTTGGTATTATATTCAATTCATTATATTACAATTTCTTATACTATCTTTCGAAGTAATAATTACGGTAAATAGTAGCTTAAATAGTTCATCTGGTGCCTTTAAATTGCCTTGCATCGCCTCGTGCTTTCGCATCTTCACGACAGATCTAATGTTTATCAAGATTTAGTTTCAAATAGAGCGGGGCAAAGGGCATACAACGGCGTGAAAGACAAGATGACAGCAATCCGGCGTCATGTAATAGTTTGTAAAAGCTAATGGTAGTCGCATGTAAAATGAGGTATTTGAAAACAAAATACATTCCAGTTCTTTGGAAATATTTTTTGCATATTCTGTAGTAATCATGCATTTTATTTCGCGCTTCGATTTCTGAAGCGAACAACCTTGAGCAATCGGTTTATTGTATAAGGAAAAACAATATTAGGCAGCACTCACTAAATGTCAATTAGGCTAGTCTAGCTAAGTTGTCGTTGTTATTCAGATTTATCATACCCGGGAATCCACTGAATCCTGCTTTGTATTCGTGGAAGTGTTCAGCAAGGTCATGAACTGTTTAGTGATATTTCTCAGGAAAGACAATGTCCTTTTATGAGTTTTTCATCGCCGCGTTGTACGCTCGATCGAAGCAAGACGATATAAAGTTGCATTCCAATGTTCTCCTCTTCAAAGAGGTAAAATCTCTTTAGAAAGCCACACGATATCACTAAAATTTTTGGTGAATCGAAATTTTGCTTTCTTTACGCAGACTACTCTCAGTAGTTCAGTTAAATCCACATATATTTATGCATTCTCTATACATTACAAGGCAAATTATGTGTCAGATATTTATCAAGCACTCTCAAGCTGCCAGGGAGCGATACACATCCTTTACTAAACAAACTTTAATCAATTAGTTTTATAATCATTCCTAACACTGTTTGTGATTGTTTGAAAAAGCAATTTTATTTCAGTGAATAAAATGTACTTGCACATTTCTAAAACTTGTGTTGTCGTAGTCAGTTAGTTTTATAATCATTGCCATCGCTAGCCGTTTGTGATTGTTTGAAAAACCGTGATCTCCGTGATCCGCAGACATGGGTCGTATGGTGGCTGCTACGTGTATGTGTATGTAGATTTGCATGTAAATGTATGATTGTTCAATTGTCTCGTAATGAAAACGCCCTTGTAAACGTACCTTCGACTCGATCACGTTGAGCTGCGCCCTTCGTAATTCAGCACTTGGCTGCGAGGAAGGGTGATGAGCTACCCCAATTTTTTTTAATTAATTTACTCAAAGTGCTAAATATTTTGAACTGTGTGTGTCCGACACTGAACCTAGACGGAATTATGTTCTGTAGTTCAATACTGAAGGTCAACTAGCAGTGTTCGTCACACAACGCACAGGAGATTTGATATATCAGACAAAGCGGTGTACTTTCGTGAGTTTTAGGGGAACAGTTGCTGTTCTGCTAACGTAGATACACCAGCTGTTTTCTGCTCGCAGCATTTCACTTTCTATTAGAAACGGCTAGTTTTAAGGGCATTCTAGAAGCAAATTTGTACTCGATTATATGAAAATCTTAAGTAGAACAACGCAAGCAACAGGGAAAACCCTCTTACACGACACTATCAATCGTCATTACCGGCGCAAGAAAAACGTTTTTTCAACAAAAAGCTAGCTGTTGTTTTGTTTTTCTGATAAAATAGCGCGACCCCACTCCACCCCCTGAAGATTTGCCTTTTGCACGGTCGCGATGGTTATATCAAAATTATCTTCTTCCTCTCCCCAATTCTCTTTCTTCCCCCTCCCCTTACGCCGCCTCGCAGGCTACATACGTATTGTCGAAATTCCATCTTATTGTTCTTAAATGTAAAAACATGTCATTGGCAAGAATTAGCAGTTCTAGATTATTCATTTGCACATAGAGAAGAAATATGCTTGGAATATTATTGAACTGATCGATGTTCCGGTTGTCTTTGCCTAATGACTTGAGGGGATCGGAATGTAAGTGGAATTTGAAGAGATTTACCATGAACCAAATAGCTGAGGAGAACTGGAGTTTTTCCAATTATGTCAAATTAATTCAGGCTCATGGCCAACTGGTTTTAGAGGGGATTTTTTTCAAGTTCGAGCAGTGAACGACAAGAACTCCTGAGTTGAAGAATAGCTGTTGTACAAAGCTAAAATCGTTTCTGTCAGAAAGTTTAAGTTGTTTGTAAGTAGTTATGGCCAATAAAAGCTGAATTAAAGTGTTAATCCAAAGCAAGCAATTGGGTCGAAAATGAGGTTTAAGCTTTCATTTGCTCATTTGCTGTATGTTTTCTTTATATTCAGCTTGAAAAAGCTTAATTCCAACAAAAATTCAAAAAAAAGTCTTTGTACAATTCAAAATTCCATTTTAAACAGGTATTTTATCGGTTAATCCAGAGCGAAAATTTGGGTTAAAATTCGCACGAAGGTCTAGTTTTTGGCGCTTTCCGCCATTATTGCTCGTCATGGAAAAAAACTCCTCTTAAATTGTCTCGTTTCCTTCCCTTTTTGCATTGGAGCAGGGTGATGGGATAATCAAAGAAGCCTCTACAGAAGCCGTTTGGTATATTACCTAAAACTCTGATGTGATAAAGGGACGAAGCCGAGTGCCCTCAAGTACTAAGCATCTTCAATTAAAGACATCTTGCTAACATTTTTATTCACTTCCGAGTATCTAAGTCCAGTTAATTTTACTAACCTTTACTATTTCTTCGATTGGAAAGAATTGTATTATATTGTCTCATCTTAGTCTTTGATACTTATAATTTCATTGCGAATCAACAATATAAAGGTAAATTTACGCGACGTTTTTTAACATCGGTAACTCGTGACAGTCAGTCCAATGTCAAGATTTACTGATGAGCTTAGCCGATGTTGCCAATTGATCTTTGTCCAGGAAACATTTTTAGAATTTTTGTGTATATATATCGTTTTAGAATCCCTGATTCTTTATTAATATATCGCTTCAGTAAGATGGAGGCTGAAATGTTATCATATGGGATATTTACTGCAGTTTGTAGACCACCTTTTATGAATGAAAAAAATCTGCTTTGAATTACAAAGTTCAAAGTTCAGTCATAAGATAAATGAAAGCACAATTCTGCTCTCTACGTTATTCGATGAAAGGATTTTGAAAGGTTTGAATGAATATCCTGAAATTCTGCCAATAGTGCCTCTATATATACTGCGCCTGTTTCAACAATTTGTCAGAGACATGCACTGAACGGTCAAGCAAAATAGTGCCGGTGAAACTGTGGGTTTCATACTGAAGATGGCCGGGCTAAAGTTTGCATTGGTTATTCTGCTGTCAGTTTGGAACTGGTCTAAAGCCGTCGAAGGGTACGTAGTAGCTATAGTTTTGTATGAGTATTTACTATTTTTGTTTACATTTGATTTTTGTCTGATCCTAGTGGCTACTTGATAACAACTCCTCGAGTTTATCGTACTGGGTCCGAACAACGTTTAAATGTCGATTTATATGGCGATAATGCACTATGGAACATTACAGCATTTCTCAAGATCAGTCGTAACAACGAGATCATCTCGTCGTCAACCGGCAAACTGTTTAAAGGAGGCTCGCGAGGCACCATGAATATAAAGGTTTGTCATATCAAAATTATCAGGCAAGCTCGGCCAGTGGTTTTAGATATATGCGATATCTAGGACATTTTTAGTTCTGGTATGCAGTATTTTGTTGTCACAATACCGTGTATGACGGCGAAGTTTATTCTTCCCCATCCACCCATTTTAGTTACTTGGTCAAAACAGTTGTAACAGTTTTACAGTCTGTAAAGAATGGCGAGAAATAATAAGTTGTTTTTGGAAATGATAAGTAATGACGAATTAGAATTGACCGGTTCAAAAAAATTTTGAGTTCAAGATGGGATTAATTTGAGCTCACAATCTTCCGGTCATTTCTGAGGCGGATGCTGTAACCACTGATGTATTGGAACTGACCCAAACGGTGAGCTTAGGTCATGTTTGGGTTGTTTTAAGGTATACTGGAATCTTACTGGGAAAATACGGATATATCAATATTATCCCACTAGTTCCCTGGCAGGGCTGGACTTATGCTAGAGTAACTTATTATTTAATTAATTTTTTTAACGTATAAGTCCAGAATGTTCGATAACAATATATTATCAATTTCTTCAAGGTGCCGCCAAGTGTTTCAGTCCGTTACAATGTATTTAACAACATATACTTGCAAGTTCATGGTGTTGCTAAAGGAAAACCCGAATTCTGGAGTAAACAAGCTTTGACGCTTGATAAACAAGAGGACACCATCTTTATTCAGACTGATAAGCCAATCTATAAACCTGGGCAGACAGGTAAGTCACTAAATGATCGGAAATATATTTACAGCGAATCTCTCTTTCTCTCTCTCTCTCTCTCTCTCTCTCTCTCTCTCTCTCTCTCTCTCTCTCTCTCTCTCTCTCTCTCTCTCTCTCTCTCTCATTGTCTCTCTCTCATTGTCTCTCTCTCTCTCTCTCTCTCTCTCTCTCTCTCTCTTTTAGGGCATATAGTCTCTCTCTCTCTCTCTCTCTCTCTCTCTCTCTCTCTCTCTCTCTCTCTCTCTCTCTCTCTCTCTCTCTCTCTTTTAGGGCATATAGTTATTATCCATAATGTACCCGATATATAATGGAAGGTTCAGGTTCTTTGTCGTCGTCGTCAGAGCCAAAATGTAGATAGGCCTCTACTACGCATGTACAATAGAAACCATATGATTGGCTTATAGACTTCGGAACCATGGAAGCCAGCAACGAAATTAAACTGTTAACAGATATGTGCGATCATATAAGAGCATGTCAGGGGTGATGAGTTTAACACTAATGCTTTAGGGATGCTCAAGATTTTGCGGTACAAAACAAATCAACCCCGGGGGCGGGACTCGATTGTAAAAGGATCGGGTATGCTCGTCGTATCTCTCTCGTAAAAATCAGCGATTTGGTATCTTTTAGGATGTTAAAATTGAAGTTTAGAGTTTTAACATTTCCTGGTCTCTCTTAGGGTATCAAAAGAGCCCATCGCTTATTATCTTGTTCTCAAGTTGAAGAAATTTGCCCAATAAAAGCGTGTCGACCGTTCAATTTTATGTTTATCATGTCATCGCTGGTATCACTAGGTTAAAAATCGTCCAGCCACGCCCTTCTTAAAAGACTTCCGGTAACTTTTCAGTACAAGTAGGGGTATTTTTTTAAATTTCCGACGAGCATACTCGATCCTTTTACAATGGAGTCCCCCCGTGCAAATCATAGTACTACAAGTCGATTGACCGAGCATTTTCGTGCTTGGCAGGAAGTCTTTTTGAAGGACTTCGATCCCTTGTGCAATAAAAAATTGCTAGTCGAGGTGATTACCAGGAATTCGAATGTGGCGTACAAGATGCCGAACCGATACATAAATAAATCCGTAGTCAAGAGTATAATTCACAGGCAAAAATGTCAATCACTTCCCAACTTTAGTTGGGGTTTCCCTGTGTCTAAACTGGGAAATCTGTAATACCCAAACTTGTAAAAATAGAACAGATTACCAGGGATTCCCTGGTTAGACCCAGGGCAGCCCCATGTTTGACCCAAGCTGGGAATTGAGTTTTCTACCTGAGATTTTACTCACTGTGATGCAAAACTTCAAGCCATTATACTTAAACCTATTCATGTCAACTATAAAAATTGATTGAGAGAGAATCCGGCGCAGGACGTGCAATTGTAACGAAATAGTAACATTTTTGATTAAAATCATATTTTGCACGTTAAAATTAAATGAAAAACACGTTTTGACTCGACACTGTACGGAAATGGTACAACTATATGCATGAGCTATAGGAGACATTGAGCTTGTGGTCGAAGGTTGATCGTCTAATATTTCAATAAACGACATTAAAAAATAACGTCTCATTTATTACCTTTCTTCCTGAACTTCCAAAACTCCATTAAATAGATTCTGTGTACAATAAAAGTCCCTTCGAAAGCATCGCGACGATAACGTTAGTTACGGAGCAAGGATGGCACAGTGGTTAGTGCGCGGCCTTCGGTGCGAAAGGTCCGGAGTTCGATTCCCAGTGTCCTCACATCCTTGTTTCGACTTCTTTCCTTTCCGTGTGTTACGCGACACTTTTCCATGCATTTCATACTCCCAGTGATTTTGTAGTCTATTAATAAGTTTGGCAAGGGACTTTTGTGACGTAGATTTCTTATGACAATTTTGTTATGGCTAGTTGTTGGACCTCGCAGGGGCAGGACCAACTACACAAAAATGTGCTAGCCTAGGCATTTATCCTAGATTTTATATTTCATCTCAGTTCTAGATTTGTAGGTTCGGAATAGTCCCAAGCCTTTACCAAATGGTTTTGTAGGTTTAGTACGTTAATGTGTGAAAGAATCTTAGTGTATATTCCAGTTTTTACATTATGACGCAATTATAGGGTGTGATTGAAATTCGAGCAAGATTGACATTTAGAAAGTAGAGTCCATAGTACAAATGAGACTCCATGATCAAGGTTGTGTAAGAAAGTTTTATTGGCCGGTCCGGATCTGGAGATTCTGGTGTGCACCTTGATTGGATAGGCCTGACAGTGGAACGTGAGTCTTATTTGAGTTATGGCTCTCTACCTGTTACTAGAAATACCTGCGTAATCATCTTTGTAAGTTGGTTGGTGGCTAATGTTTATCAGTTGTTAGTGGTTATCATATTTGTATATCAAGATTTAAAGAAGCTTAAATACAAAGACCCACAAATTAACAAAAGGTATGGATTGATGTTGCCGTCAAAGTGATCCCGGACTAGTTCCGTAACACGTGTAGCTTTAAATAGCTTTAAATACTCTTAAAATGGAGCACTGATGGAGAGAGGGTGGTAAAATGAGCGCACCGTCGGCTTCCTGGAAGACTAATCTCTGGCTAAAGGAACTACCGACGTTAAACAAAGGCCTTTACCTTTTTAACGACATGGCATAAATAACTAAACAACGATCGTTGTAAAATCGATCTCCGTGAATGGTACGATATCACGGCCAGGCATCTCAGTACCGAGCCTGTGTATCGTACCAGTCACGACTTTATAACGATCGTTGTTTACTTATTTATGCATGTCGTATCGTCGCGATGCTTTAAATGGAGTTTTTGGGAGTTCAGGAAGAAAGGTAATAAAAGAGACGTACGTTGATTTTTTAATGTAGACGACCAACCTTCAACCACAAGCTCAATGTCTCCTATGAACTATGGTCAAATGGCAGTCAAACCAGTTGCAGTCGGGGTCGCTTTAATAACAGAATCCAGGAGTTTGAAAAGTTATCAGTTTCCGAGCAATACGCACTGGAGAGCTCAGCACAAGCTGTTTCCACGTCGAGTAATGCTTCTTGTCTTTGTAATACTTTATAATGCAGAAAAATGAAAGTTTACTCCCGAGTAAAACAAAACAAAACAAAACAAAACAAAACAAAACAAAACAAAACAAAACAAAACAAAACAAAACAAAACAAAACAAAACAAAACAAAACAAAACAAAACAAAACAAAACAAAACAAAACAAAACAAAACAAAACAAAACAAAACAAAACAAAACAAAACAAAACAAAACAAAACAAAACAAAACAAAACAAAACAAAACAAAACAAAACAAAACAAAACAAAACAAAACAAAACAAAACAAAACAAAACAAAACAAAACAAAACAAAACAAAACAAAACAAAACAAAACAAAACAAAACAAAACAAAACAAAACAAAACAAAACAAAAAATGTATTTATTTTTCTTTTATGTATATTTTGGTGTCTTTTTTTCTTCTCCAGTCCGATTACGAGTTATTGGGATAAATCCTGATTTAAAGCCTTTACCTGGAAAGGTAAGCTAGCTACGTTTTTTGTGCTAATTCAAGATACATATAAGATATATCATTCGGTATAAGTCATTATTACTGATGTACTAATAGGTTTTGTAATCATTTAGGTTGAAAGAATCTCTATATCTGTAAGTATACCAAAAAAATACATACTTCAGAAAAACGAATATGAGCTTATACCTGAAGCACTTCTACAAAATCCGAAGTCGTAAGCCAAGTTAGACTGTTTTTGTTTTTGTGGTTGTTGTTGTTTTTGTGGTTGACCTTTGAAAACGCTGACAGTTTGATTTGCTGAGTTGAGCTATTCCCTAGAGGTGTGCTTCGAGCCCGACAAAGCGAAAAAATATAGCGGGGGCATGGAGAAAAACGGAAGCCCAGTTGGACCTCCTATATCTTTTATTTTTTGTCTGTGTCACAGAAGCCAAAAGAAGTGCGGATGATGCAGTGGGATGATGTCGAGTTTCGAAATGGTAATAACTGATCCATTTTATAATTTATGACTTTATCTGAAAACACAGAAACGTGCCACTGCTATTCTTTGCATTCTTCTTATAAGGAATTGCCAGTGTTTCGATGGTTTTGTCAAAATATCCTGTTCTTGGAGAATGGAAGATACAGGCACGATATAAAGTAAGTTATCCTTTTCTTTAATGCTAAATGTTCGAGGAAAAATTATAGCTTATATAAACCAATGCAAGCTAAGGCTACACTTTTTTCTTGTTTAGGGAAACCAAGTTCATAAAACAGTCGAGGTTGCAAAATATGGTAAGCTTTAAAATTATGCACTCTTTAATCATTTGAGAATGAAAAAACGAAAGGAGCGGTAGCCATGTTGAATGAACGAACAAGAGGCACCAATGAGAAATCTTTTGTTGAAGTTCATCAAAGGCGGCTGCCATTATATAAACCCAGCAATGTGTCTTTGATTACTGTGTCATATAATGTATCATATCCTTTCTGATTTGTCTGTCCCTTTTTCCTATAAAGTTCTGCCCAAATTTGAAGTCGTTATTCGACCACCACCTTTTATTGTTGTGGATAGGAAGGTTGTCAGTGGTTTCATATGTGCAAGGTTGGTTAAAATAAAGTTTGTACATACGCTCGGCTTAATTATAAATTAAAATCGTTGATCCAGACTAGTGTATAATAAGATATATAGGCTGGGAAGAAAACCCCACACAATCATATAATCTAACAAATTTTCCAGACGTCCCAGCACTATACAAAATCAAAGACAGTGATGTGATTGTTGGAGCGAATTGAAGATTTCAATAAGAAAGTCTAGGGACACAAAAGATCTAGTCTTCTTAATTGCCCCCTAGGCCTGACACGTGCACTCATTTCTGGGTGATATAATAAAGTGATCCTTCAAAACTTTTCTGATGATCAGTTCAGCTAACCAATGTCGATAATTCATTTTACTAGATATACCTACGATCGGGTTGTCTTTGGCAGACTAAGAGCAACTTTTAATCTTAACGGACAACAAAAAGCAACGATTGACACTAAGGTACAAGTCTAGAACGGTATCAGGGCCCCAGGTGGGGGTACGTACTCCCCCATATTTTAGAAGGAGGTGATCATCGTACGTTTTAGGGGTGAAATAATGGGTTTGGTATTTTTAGGATACTCACGAACGGACGCTAGTACTTGATTATAATATGTCTTATTGGTGCCTACTGAGGGAAAATTAGATTGATCCACGCCGATATATATATGCTTTTATGGGTGAAAATGAACTTTTCCCGGACGACCAATCCCCATCCCTGACCAAAATATAAGGGGATCCAACTCGGTAGTCAGGGTAATGAGACACAAGAGAAAATGAGCTAAGAGAACCCAGCCCCCACACTGGGCTCTGCGCACATCATGAGACCCGTTAATTCTATTTTTTAAACTTTGAGTTATTTTGGGAACGTTACGTGATTGGTCAGATCGTAGGAAGCGCGGTCGCATAGTCAATACACTAAAATTCAATATGGCGGTTTTCTTTGTGGACGAACAAGATTTGGTTCTTGAAAGAATCGGAAAGTATAAGGGAAGAAGGGGTAGGCAGTGGTTTTGGTTTGTCCACTACGAACATGCGGATGAGGAATCGAGTACTTCTCAAGATTCCACTGATGAAAGCTTTGATGATGCATCAAGCGAAAACGAATATGTCGATGAGGTGGACAATGTTGAAACGAGTTCTTCAGAACTATCCAGTGATCTTGAAACAAGCGAAAACGATTTTTTAAAAGGCACAAAGTTGGCGTCAAATCCGCCATGCACAAGCACTAGCCGCGCGGGGATTGGTAATGAGCTAAAAATAGTTTGTTTCTAAAAATAGCACGAGTAGGGCTCCTGATGGGGTCCTAAGTTTTCTTAGCTCATTTTCTCTTGATAGACATTATTTTTTTACTTGACAGATCCAAGGCTGCTATGCGTTTTCTCTCAATAGCAAAGAACTTGGACTGGAAAACTTAAAGAACTCATTCCGGCAAGAGGTGCTGAGCATTTCAGCAAACGTGACTGAAGATGTTACTGGTATAACATCCTCGTCAAACTCGGAGACCAAGATTGAACAATATCGAGTAAAACTTAACTTTAATATTGGGACATCGAAACATTTTAAGCCTGGATTACCATTCTTTGGACAGGTAAGTCCACTATATACTAATCACATCCTATATAGGTTTTGAGCCTATTCCACGAACGGGACTTTTGAGCAACGATATTTGATATGTGTGTTTTCAGTTCGGCGCCATTTTAGATAACAGCTTAAAAGACCTTATGGTAATTAAATTGTAGGAAGATTTATCAAGTTCGCAAATGCAAGCACGAACTATGCCAACGTACTAAATAACAAAAACATTTTAGGCGAAATAAAACTAACCAAGAACTAACTATTTGGAGCAAGTGCAGCTAAGTTGGTTAGTGAGCGGCCTTCTGAGCGAGAGGTTCCAAGTTCTATCCCCAGTCATCTCACACATGTTTCAGGGGCGGTTTTAGGGTAGGGGTGCAGGGGGTGCGCACCCCCTCCTGAGACGACTTTGAGTCCTTTTTTCTCAATATTTTTCCAAAATGTCCTCTCGGCAGATTCCAATTTATACGATGGAGTACACCCTCCTGATGATAATCCTGAATCCGCCCCTGAGTTTTGACCTCTTCCATTCTGTGTAGCTTTAAGCGACATGAAGCCCTTCAAGTAACAAAGAAAAGACTCAGTCACATCATAATTAATTTTGAATACCCTTAAAATGGAGCACTGATGGAGAGAGGGGGTAAAAAGCACATCGTCGGCTAATGGGGACAAGCTTCGTACTGAAGGAACCACCGACGCTAAATACATGTGCTTTACCTTAACAATAGATCAAGTGATCAAACCGAGTATTTCAGTAGTTATATAATTAATGATAATTAGGACAATCAAATGCGTCAAAACGAACAGAAAATATATCATTAATTTTCATCATTCTACAGCTTCAGGTGACCACCCCTGACAGGAAGCCAGTCAACAATGAAAATATAACAATCACAGCTCATGATGAAAAAAGGAAGAAGTTATTCAAAAATCCATTTCGTGCGATGAATGGAATTATAAACTTCAAGATTCCAGATGTACCCCTCCAAGTAAAGAAACTCTACTTAAAGGCAAGTTATATTTTACTGTACAAAATGTACAAAATGAATCCAATGCAACTTCAAAAATATTTGTCATTTGAATGTGGGCAGTCACCTCTGATGTGATTCCTTTTAGTAACTGAACAGTGTTTGTGAAAATCCTGATTGAAAGAAAGGGAAAATACACTTATATATAGAGATCACTTATAGCATCTAATGCATGGTTATGCAGCAACCAATCATAATTAATTGTTCACAGAGTGACATATCTCTTTACTTGATAAAGGCTGAACACTCTTCAGGAATCGCTCACTCTACTGCACATAACTTTGAATGCCTTCCGTGGTACTCACCAAGCTCAAGTTTCCTGACTCTGGAAAAGCTGTCGGGGCCAATCCAGGTAAATTAAGAAGCAATTTTTTCGTGATAGTTTAATTGTTTTAAAAGGCAGCTTTCGATTTTAATTATCAACATGCATGATCATCCATGTAAATCAAAGTAGTATTGAAAGAGCTTAAGATATCACTGGAAGGGATAATTATACAAATTCTGCAAATTAAGTAGGCCTACTCCGGGCCCTAAAATCGCCGTATTGGGCGATCGTAGGCGATTTTAGGTGATTTAAGCAAAATTATTCCCAAAGATGCTCAAAACCTAAGGCGATTTAGGGCGATTTTAGGCGATTTTAGGGCCCGGGATAGGCGCCTACTCCGGGCCCTAAAATCGCGGTAATTTATCCTCAAAAAATTATCCCCAAAGATGCTCAAAACGTAAGGCGATTTAGTTGGCGATTTTTGGGCCCGGAATAGGTCTCAAAGTGTATGCGTGCAACCACAAAGACAGCAGCATAAGCCTTATTTACACTGGAACAAAAACTGACAAGGCAATTATCATTAACGACAAGAGTGATTTAACTTTTTGATTAAAAAAATGAAATTTTTCAATGTAAACGGTACTGTTTCGACTTGTGTTGGATTTGGTGTTTACATGGACGATGATGACGCCTATTTTACGGGCTAAATTAAAGGCCGGCTGCTCATGTTTAATGTTTTATTTGCTTATTCGAACTTTTTGATTCTAAAAGGTTGGAGGCTCTGTTGAAATCAATTTTATGTTCATCGACAAGGAAAATGTCACCAATTTCAATTTGCAAGTAAGTGACTTTGAAATGGTCGTTTTTATTGCAATCTAAGCAATGTAATGGTTTAATCCATTACATCAAAACACCTAGGAAATATTATATGGTCTGGATTTAAATCATTAGTTGATTTGTGGAGGAAACATGGTAGTATCTGAAGAGAGACGCATTCCAGTCCGTCAAATAAAACCCAGAATAGCTCGAGGATCGATAAAGTTCGAAGTCACCCAAGATATGGTGCCATCTTGTCGTTTACTCGTGTACTACATCAGGAAAGATGGTGAGACTGTAGCAGACAGTATGGTGGTTGATGTAGAAGACAAACTAGAAAATCAGGTCAGTAGACTTGCTTGGTAGAGTTCATCAATTGCTCATTTTCACTGTGTTTTAACATATTTGGATTCTATCAGGTGGTGGTTCGATTCAGTGACGACGTTTGTAGACCTGGTGAACCTGTTCAAATCACCATGACAGCCACACCTGGTTCTACGGTGGCTTTGGCTGGCGTCGATAAAAGTGTGCATCTGTTAAGACAAGCTCAGGATCTCGAAACACAGCAGGTTATTGATATTATATATCGGTTAATAGTTTGCATAAGAATCAACATCAGTGCTGACACTGCACATTCATTATGGCTGCCAGTAAAATTCTTGAAATTCTTAAAATGTCTACTTTACTGAAGGAAATTTTCAATGAAACTCTCTTAATAAGCGTTCTGTGGAATTGCCGTTGTCTCCTTAGCAAACGTTTCTCTGTAGTTTCTAAACCCTTGCTAGGTGCGGGTTAGTAATATTCGTGGTAGATGTAGTCACGTCAGAAAAAAAATTTAAGAGAAATGGGTAAATAAAAAAAAAAGAGTTGGTTTGATTAAAGACATTGGCTGTCTTAAACTGATTCCAGGTTCAAGTCTCAAGACTTGGTTACATTTAGAACGTGCCTGAGTAACCTATTTCCTTTACATCAGGTTGTCGAAGTTCTTACATCAAATGATGTTGGACCGACAGATCGCTACAAACGCAAAAAGAAATGTTACAAAGACCAGGGTTATGTAGATTCATCTAAAGCATTTTATGTAAGTATTTTTTTCTGTGTAAGAATGGACTTTTTAGGATCTCTTCGAAGAATCAGTTTAACTAGATGCCCATGAATAGGTTATTCATGAGCTCCTGATTCAACACACACACAAAATATATCCTTTTTCAAAGCATATGTACGTAAAATGGTTTGAAATAACTTGCCTTTTTATGCTGTATTATTCAATTAACAAGGGTACAGCCGGGCTAGGATTATTTTACTTATTTTCTGACGTTGAAAGAGCTGAGATAACATCGAACATGCGACTGAATTATGCACAAAGGACCAGAAAAAAGCTAATTAACGAAATCGGTAGTGAACGCGGCAGTTCGGAGACATTTCGATTTTTGGAAAATAGGCGTAGACGTGCTCATACTACTTCGTACGTCTTCGTTTTATCATGTTTTTTGGCGAGGTTGCACAGTTAAGGGAAAATCATTTTCTGCCCTTTCGAACAATCTTTTTTGCAATCCTCAGCTAGAGCAATTATGACCCTAACTAAACTTGAAGGAATGAAAATGTGCCCTTCCCCAATTCTCCCTACTCTAGTAGTTCATTACCCTCCCGCCTCCACCATCGCACCAAGAAATTAACTGTGTAGTGAGCTTATTGGATGGTTTCTTTGTTGCAACTCGTAACTTAAATATCATCATAGATCCTGACCCGGCCCTTTTTACTAAATGATAGTAATTTTTGTCTGTTTTGCTTGACAGGATTCTGGCCTCATATATTTGTCAGATTCAGAGATTGAGTCGCGTCCCTGTCCTACTTTTCCACCCCCTACCGATCCTCCAGCTCCTGTAATACCATATTGGCAATACGGATGTCTGGGAAGTTGTTGTATCAGTATGTACAACTACAGAAAAATTTAAGTGTCGATGTCGTCACTTAAAATTAAGCAGACATAACACTGGAATTATGGCCACTGCTCAATATTTGATATTGACAGCTATTCCATCCCACATGATATAAACCACAGCTAATATCAATTAGTACTATCGATAACTTTCAGTTTGAGTTAAAGGGTATTAGTAGGTATCAGTGTAGAATGTCGTTTTTACCATTTTATCCAGATGCGTAGTCCGAAAGCTTGAATTGATTAATTAGTTTTTGTCGAAAAAGATACCGATCAGCTGATATTCATTATAACGAAGTTTGTCTGATTTTAAGAGAGACATTGACTCTTATATAATTAAGCCTTATTTATTGATATATTGTTGTAGTTTAATTAATTCAAAATAGATGACCGTTATATCTTGCCATAATGCACTGTAAATTATACATTTGTTAGATTCCGGTAAAGCTGCATGATCACTTCTGTATTGGAAGCCAGCAAAATTCATAAACGTTTTATGATACATCAAGTTCTCAAATTTTCTAATTCAGGATTTGGACGCAGGAAAAGGCGGAGTATCTGTCCTTCGAATGTTCTTCGAGAATGTTTGAGACAGCGATCTTCGGGCGTGCGTTCCCGTCCACTCTTGATGGCAAAGGCTCAGGAAAGAAGAAGAACAAATCCAGTACTCAAAAGTCCCAGGATAATTTCAGAAACATGGCTATGGTCTGAGGAAATTATAAGGTACAATAGTTTCTTTATTAATTAAAGTGACTCACTACCACTGGGAATATAATAAGAAAACGTTTAAAACACAGTTTTCGGAAGTGAAATCTGATGCTTATTCCAATAAATCAAAAGAAAAAAGGGTGCCCACCGCTAGCGCGGTCGTTTTTTGAGATAATCAGCATTGAATGGATGCCTATTTACGAGATTTTGCGCCACCGGAAGCGAAAAGAAAAGAACTATGCAAATCGCGAGATACCAGTTCAGTCTACAAAGACTTCAATAGCACAAATAATGATTTATGGTGTATTCTACATAATGGATTACATATTTTTGATGTGGAACGAAAAATTATATTACTTTCACATATTTGCATTGATCGGTCTCAAGAATAGGTATTGTAGTTCGAGGGCTGAGAACCACTCTACAATAACTGTGTATTTCTAAAACAATGACTGCCTATTTTTAGCAACACTTCTAATCAAAAGACAATCAAGGCCATAGTGCCAGACACTATTACCAGTTGGTACTTCAGTGCATTTGCCATGTCGTCTCGTACTGGTATGGGTGTGGCCAAACCATCTACTCTCACAGTCTTCCAGCCATTCTTCGTTTCATTCACACTTCCATATTCTGTGATTCGTGGAGAAGAGGTCAGCGTCATTGCAACCGTCTTCAATTACATGGATAAATGTGCAACGGTGAGCTCAAGAACTGTAAAGTCTGTTATGTCAACGACCTCTTCAAAATACATATCGGGCTTCCTTGCTAAAAGTCCAATTTGACATTTTCATAGGTTCGTATACGCTTGACCAAAACAGACCATTTTCAACTGAATTCAACTGCTGATCCAAAACTTTGTGTTTGTGGCAACGAGGCCAAGTCCGTAAAATACGTCATTACACCTGTTCAACTTGGTCACATACCCCTGACAGTGACAGTTCAGAATGTTGCACCCAGTCTGTGCGAAAACCCATCTGATGAAGCTCGTCTAGGAATATCAGATGCTGTGATACGTAAACTTCTTGTTGAGGTATTTTCATGTTATCTCTGCAGCTTAAATATATCACCGTTCTTTCCTCATTTATTGTTAATTTTGCATGTCCTTCTTAGCCTGAGGGTGTTCAACAAGAGTATACCTACAACAATTTCATCTGTTCACCAGGTAAAGGGATACCAATCGTAGAATATGGAGTTTATTTGACGTGCTATATACTCCAACCAGATGTAGCGGGCTCATTACACAGTCAACCCGCTTTGATGGGTTCAAGGAGAACCCTTGATTTCCTATAGTATGTACCGGGCGCCCCACCACCAGTAGCAGGTATATCAACCCGCTATAGTCCAACTCGTTGTAGCGGGTTGACAGTTAACCCTCTAAAAAAGTTTGAGAACCCTTGATTTTTATAATATATACTGGGTGCTCAACAGCCGGCAGGAGCCGATTCATCAACCTGCCATAGTCGTACCCGATGTAACTGGTTCCTTGATTTCCTATACTTGGCGCTCAACCAGCTGTAGCGCGTTGACGATGAACTTCCTATAACGGGCTGGGTTGTAACGGGTTGATCAACCCGCTATTAAAGTGCTTAAGAAAACCATTCATTTTAATCCTGAATTAGCAGTAGGCTGACGTTATCGGAAGGACAGCAAAGGCTCAGAGCCTATGCAACCTTTCCGAAAGGGAGTATACGAGTAGAAATTGTCATGAACCAAAGCTAATTCGTTGTTAAAAATCAAAACCAATGCCGAAAAGTGGTTAAGGTTTTGTATCTACCCATTTTCTCGTTTTTCATAAGTCAAGTCGCGTGGATTGTAGGTGTCTAGTCAAGCGGCTTTCTACTAATTGAAATTTGCATTTGCTTTCATAATTAGACAACGCAAAGCTGTTCGCGGAGATGTACATGTTGAAAATTTCACTTCCAAAACAAATCGTCCCAGGTTCTGTTCACGCAACCGTCTCTGTAATAGGTGAGTGATACCGGAAACAGTCTAGTTAGCCTACTTCCCAGCCCTCCGCCCCCTCCTATCCCAGAAAGTCTGTCTAGTAAACAGCTATTTTCCTTTTTTGATGTATTTTCCTTAATATTCAGGGGATTTAATGGGTCCCAGCTTAACCGGCCTTGAAGAATTACTCAGGCTACCAACTGGTTGTGGTGAACAAAACATGGTAAAGTTTGCACCCAACATTTTCATCATGCAGTATCTGAACAGCACTAACCAACTTACTAACGACATCAAGACTAAAGCAGAGGGTTTTCTCAGAACAGGTAATGATGTCATGCATTTCATGCTTCCTTGTTGCTGTCGTATATTTGTTTTTGTTGCATTTTATTCTATGACATTTTTTTCTTTCTCAAATTTGTCAGGATACCAACGAGAAATGACATTCAAGCGTGAAGATGGATCGTACAGTGCTTTTGGTGACAGTGATAAAGAAGGAAGCTTATGGTAAGGATGTGATATTTCTTCAGTTGAAAACATCCAGTGACACACTACCATTGCGCACATGTGCACCTCGAGAGCTGGAAAAATACTAGCAAACTATTGGACTTACTAGGGTATGAGGATCTTGATCGAGATGATTTTTCGGTGGCTATGCGCACCCCCATAAAAATCTTGGAAATCACTCACTGAAATCTAGATACGCTAATGTGTAAGTTGAATGTTTCATTATTTTGAATTTCGACAGGTTGACAGCTTTTGTTCTTAAATCCTTTTCTCAAGCTCGTCAATTCATTTTTATCGATGATAAAGAGCTGGAGGGTACAATAAAGTGGATTGAATCAAAACAACTTGAAACAGGCTGTTTTAGAAAATATGGAAATCTGTTTTTCAAAGAGCTCAAGGTAACATGTGTGGAAGTGAGCAACGTTTTGGAAGAAGATCAAGACATGCATACTATTGATGTTGTACCCTTTTATAGTTCAAAAAGGGGTGGCATGGTTGGCCGAGCGGTTAGAGCGCTGGCCTTTCACCGCTGTGTTCCGGGTTCGAGTCCCAGCTCGAGCGCCTGGATCATATGGGAATTGAGTTTGTTTGATGTGTTGTTCTCTACCATGCCACGAGGGTTTTTTCTCCTGGTTCTCCGGTTTTTCCTCCCTCAGCAAAAATCAACATGTGAGTCGAGTGATAATTTGCAAAATACTTAATGTAGAGGTAGTGTGTGTGAGAGTACAATGTCCCCCAATTAGTGCGCAAGCGCTAGAAGACTTGGACACTTAAATAAACAGTTATTTATTTATTTTTATGTGCTTGCATCTGACAAAGATATTGACCTTTCTAGGGTGGTGTATCAACTCCTGTTACCTTGACGGCTTATGTACTGATAGCACTACTGGAAAGTAAAGTTAACCCAAAGGTATTCACCTATTAATCCGAATTTTAACAAAGTCACGATGTCTCTAACATATGTACCATTGGTGTTGCAGAGTGGCGTCATCCTTAAAGCTCTTAAATGCATTACGACACAGAAGGATAGCGTGACAGATGCCTACAGTAACGCAATCATTGCTTATGCACTAACACTTGTCAAACATCCTAGTCGTGGAGAATTTCTGAAAAGACTCAAGTCTCAAGCCACTTTTAAATGTACTTGTGATTCTTCATTACTACGTTTACGTCATAGACTTTAAAACGTTTCTGTTTGTAATTCTAATATTTGGTTCATTGAACTTTTGCATTTTAGGGGGGCAAATGTACTGGGAGAAAAAGGAAAAAACAAAGAAGCAAGCACCATTTCGGCCGGCCTGGACACCACCCTATCAGCGCTCTTCTTCTATCAACATCGAAATGACATCCTATGCACTCATGGCCATGATTGGTGATGGAACCGATTCCAATGCGATTGCTGAGTCTATGCCTATTGTACAATGGATAACTAAGCAAAGAAACGAACTTGGGGGATTTTCATCTACTCAAGTAAAGCTTTGAACTCTACCTAAACCCCATTCTTAAAATTGAAACACGCTTATTGCAAATTTATTTTCACGAATTTATTGATGCCCGTTTTTGCTATGTACTATAGGATACGTGTGTAGCTCTACAAGCGCTTTCAAGGTATGCCAGTCATGTTTATAGAGAAGGCACAAGCATGCGAATAGATGTTGGAAGCCTTTCAAATAGTCCTTTTCAGCACAGTTTCTCCATATATGATCACAATCGTTTGGTGTTACAAAAAGTTGAGGTAAGAACAAACCTTTTGCAGGTTTTCGACAAACACCTGATACATCACCAAATGCACATCCTTCTTAGTGATATTCCAACGATGCATATTGTTTTAAATTAGATCCCGTCAAAAAATCTTCCGATGGAAAACATTCCTATTGTTGTCGGTGGACAAGGATGCGCCCTTGCACAGGTAAGCAAATAGCTGAAACAGTATAACAAAAAAACTTGGTAGCTACTCAGCAAGACAAACAGATCAACTCGCAATGTTCACTGAATTTTCCCAATTGTTTCCAAGTTCGATCTAGGTTTAAATTTGGTATCTTAACGTTTTGAAACTTTAGCATGACAATTAGACAAATCTATAACGAATATAGCTAAGGATATCAAATAATATGTCAACCTTATAGACCATGTCAGGTAAACATTTCGAATTCAACCATATTTTTCAGGTTAACGTTCAATACAACATCCCAGATGTTGATAAAACACCTGCCTTTAAACTGTCTGCAAGTGTTCAGCACCAGAAACGACGATTTTCTACTCGGAAAACGGAGGCAGGAGAAGTGTTATGTCAACCTCTTGAAGTCAACGTTTGTGCCAAGTAAGTGATTTATCTTAATGAATTTGAATAAATGTGTTTAACCGACAAACTTTCGTTATACTAGCTACAATGTTAGCTAATGTTTTTATTTAACCCATGAAAGAAAGATGGTCATTTAGTGAATACCAGTTGATATATATTTAAGGAATATAAAACGCGCGCGCATGTCGCTGTACTGTGATATAAACACGATGGAAGATGAAGAGAAAGAGAAAAGCAAGCTTAGGAACACGAGGCGTAGCCGAGTGTTTCTTTTGCTTTTCGAGTGTCCTACTTCCAGAGTGTTTATATCACAGTACATTGACTTAAGCGATCGCTTTAAATTGCTTTTATAAAATATTTATAGACGTTTTTGTGCGAGCCATGTCTCTGATATAAACATGGTAGCCAGCCAATCAGCGCGCACGTTATATCTCATATATTTTATGATGAATAAAAGAAAACTTGAACACACTATGGGTTAAGTCTATTACTAACTACAAGTTTGTCAAATTTATCACGGATTAAATAAAACCACTCTGTGACGTACAATGATTATGCAATGACTATGCAATAAAACGTAACTATGGAACATTATATATGGAATTGTTCAATTTGATCATAATTATATGAAGGTGGCTTGAAGACGATAAATCAGGCATGGCCATAATAGATGTCAAAATGGTGTCTGGGTTTGTTCCTGATGAGGAGTCTTTGGAGAGGGTAAGAATCTTATACAATCTTGTTCAGACTGCAATGGTCTGCAATCAGTGAATATTTGATAAAATGATACAGATAATCTTTTTTTGTCGTTTTATTTCACTTGGAATAAAATTACTATGGTCTACCTGTACCATGTGCATGCACGAGGTAATTGTGTACCACAACATTTATCAACTCTGGTGGCATGGGAGGCAAATATGAAACCAGCCGAACAATCAAACAACCGAACAACCGAACAATCGAACAACCAAACAACTGAACAACTGAACTACCAAACAATCGAACAACTGAACAACCGAACAACCGAACAACCGAACAACCGAACAACCGAACAACCGAACAACCGAACAACCGAACAACCGAGCAACCGAACAACCGAGCAACCGAACAACCAAACAACTGAACAACCGAACAACCGAAGAACCAAACAACCAGACAACCAGACAAAAAACAAACAAACAAAACAAACAAAACAAACAAACAAACAAACAAAAATAATTGCCACTGGTCTAATGATGATACTCAGCAAAAAGCAATCGTTTCCTGAATGACAATCAGTATATTTTTATTATGTAGACATTGTGTAGCCAATTCCATCTTCCCGACAGCTTTCAGTTTTTAAATGATCTTAAAACTGAGTTAGTCGGGTTCTATCAATTTACCGAATAATCTCCATTGTGATATGCCTGGGTGAGATTAATGATATGTCATCATTGTTTCGTTGAGAAATGTATTTAGTGACGCAATAATGTAATTATCTCTGATTGATACAACTTTCGCTTAATTGTCACTACAGAATGGAGCTCGCCATTAATATTCGAACCTAAATAGTCCTAAATAGTCCCAAATAGTGTAAATACATCAATGCACTATCCTAACGACCCAATAAATACAAAGGGATTGTTTGAAGTTGTGGCGTCAGTGGAATTGAGCGAAACATTCGAATATTAGGGCTCTGAAGGCGATCTAACAGCGGCACAGACTTCGACGTCGCGGGCAGTGAAAGGACAACATTTTGATGGCTATACCACTAAAGCACTAAAGTAGATACACTGAGAGATGACGGCAAAAAAGGCTAAGAACTTGAGAAACGTGGAAGGTCCGATCTTTAAACGCAGAATAGCCGAATTCCATGATTCTGTAGCCGAGAAGCAGAGTGTAAAAGTTATTGAAGAGACATATCGCAAGCTTGAAGAAGCATGGGAAAATCTAGAAGATAAACACGACTTCTATCTAATGCACTTAGAGGATGAAGAGGCAAACGACGCCGAACAGTGGATAGAAGAATATCAAAACTTGTTTTCTGAAGCATCCTGCATGTGGACGAATTACATTAGAGACTTCAAGCTTAGAAGATTACCAGCTGCGCGCGAAAAGGAAACAGAACGTCATGAAAGAGTCATTCTAGAATTCAAGAAGAACGTAGCCAGCGAATTCGAAAAGTCGATATCCAGCTTTTCATTGCAAACGAAAATAGCCACACCGAAAGAGTCAGATTGGATTGAACTACAAGGTGCAAAGAAACCGAAATCGAAGCGATCTCTAGACGAACGGCTGAATGCCATCCAAGAGCAGTTTACGAAAGAGAAAACTGAAATGATCATCGAGAGGAAAGATACAAAAGTAATCAGCAAGATGCTGGTGAAGTCAACTAAAGTACTGAAAGCACTGAAATTATGTAAAATCCAACAATTCAAGAAAACTGAAAGGAAACACGTTACACTAATAACTCCAACTGAACCAACAGCTGAGAAACAGAAGAAGCAAAGGAAAGCTGACGAAGAGCAAAAGAACAGAAGAAAGCAACTTTGCAGGAAGATATTGATACAAGAACACTTTATTATTTCATGTGAACAATATTTGTACGGTTCTCTTTTCGAGGCGAGGCGGAGTGTTTCGTTGAGAAATGTATTTAGTGACGCAATAATGTAATTATCTCTGATTGATACAACTTTCGCTTAATTGTCACTACAGAATGGAGCTCGCCATTAATATTCGAACCTAAATAGTCCTAAATAGTCCCAAATAGTGTAAATACATCAATGCACTATCCTAACGACCCAATAAATACAAAGGGATTGTTTGAAGTTGTGGCGTCAGTGGAATTGAGCGAAACAATCATTGAACAGCCAGTTTCAAATCGCGATTGCTGAAGGCTTTATTCCTTACAATTTTAGCTACTGAATCGTTTTGATCTCAATCTGATGAAATTTGAAATACAAGAAAACAAGGTGGTGCTCTATTTTGATGAGGTAAGACTATTTTCTCAAAAGGTAAATTTGACTTTTAAAGTTTTTGAAGTAATAGTTTTTTAAATTTTTATTTCTGCTAACTGTAATTGTTTTCTCAAATTTGTGGGTAGTTGTATGCATAACTTTGGGGTTTGGGTGCCTTTGCAAGATTTTATATCTAGTGTCTTCTATAAGCGCTCAATAACTATGAAGATTTACAAATAGTTTACAGACATTACCATGAAGATTTTCAAAATGGCCCATTGTCACATGATCTACGAAACAGATTAAAGCAATTTTTGTTTACAAATAAACATATGATTCAGTCTTTAAATGGTCCGACCTGTAAATCCCAACTTACTATACAGTCAGTTTCTAAACTATTTACAATTTTTTTCATATTATGAAAATGGGCAAAAATTTTCCACTGATGTAATTTGCCGATTTTACATGTGAAAATGTCCTAACAGTTGTAGGAACAGTAACAGCTTTAAGGTTGTAGTACTTTACGAGATGACAGCACTTTGACACGCTACCTTTTTGACACGCAAATTTGTTTAGCTTGAAAATGTCGGAAATCCTTACAAAACAAGTTAGCTAGTACATGACTGCTCGCGCTTTGAAATTTCCCGCCATTTTTACACCGGTCTACACCGGAAACCCGGAATAACGTTTTAATAGTGGAAATGTTTACAAGAAACATGATGGTTGTTTAAAAGTCTCCCCAACTGAATTAAAAACTAACAAATATGAGCGAAAGTAACTTTTTTCATCGATTAGTATTTCAAAAGCATTCCGAAGTCTTTTTAAGGGTCTACTTGATCATATCTGAGTGTACAGGCATTCGATTTACAGAACGGGCGATATGGCCGCTGTCAATAGAATCATAAAAAAACAAAAGCAAATTCATCATCATCATCATCATCATCTTTATTTATATACCATCGGGGTAGATACATGTACTAGGTAATTATAGATTTTACAAAATATCATAGATTACAAAATATAACATTGGGCTTTTGTTGATTAATTTTCAATCATCAATTCACAGATAGAAGAGACTTGTTTCAGTTTTGGGATTCTTCAAACATCTGTTGTTAAGAAAACCAAGCCTGTAGCAGTTACTGTCTACGAATACTACGACACAGGTAAACCACAACTAAGTACCAGGCTTACACTCAAAGATGATTTCAGAAGACAATGTTCTATATTTGATTTTAGACAAATCAGCCACAACAATGTACAAGATAACGAAAGAGCTATGTGAAAGGAATGTCGGTAAAGTATTTTAAAGTATTTCTTTAAAAAGTATTAATTCACTGATTGCGAGTTCTGGATTGCGCGTGGGTGGAGGCTTTTTAACAAAGGCTTGCCTGCTATACCCTGTTGGACACAATTATGAGGGTTTTTTTTTCTAAATTGTGAAAATGGTATCCTTTTCACCTATTTTTCACACAGAAAATTGTACCCCTTATCTGTTACCCTACACTGAGTCAAGAAATAACATCAAAGATCTTGAAGACCCGTGCGAACGCTCCAGCAATGATGGGTCTCGAATTGCGTTGTAAAATTTTGCACTGGCCGTTGTACAGGGGTGTTACACGGCACAACGCCGAAAAATGTCGATGAAATCTTATGTTACACAATGTTATTGACACTTTTGTCAAACGTCACTGCGAGACACGTCGCAGAAAAAATTCCATTTTGTCAACCAGCAACTGTCAACAATTGGGGTCAACAATAGGACATTTTCGCTCCATATAAGGGAATCCAGAATGATGCAAGATTCTGGATTCGCTAGAGCTGTCTTATGGATCCAAATGGCCGGATTCCAAGGGCTGGATTCTGGATTCCAAGGACTGGATTTCGGATTCCAAAATCAAATTTTTCGTGGATTCCTGATTCAGAATTCACTTACATGGGGCAAACATTTGAACGATAGCTACAACTACCAGAATGCTTTATGAATTTTCTTTCAGACTGCTGAATCGCCATAAACTGATTATAATTTTAAAACAGTAGAAAAAGGTGGGATAAAGAAGAAATACAATATCAAAAGACTTAAATATCTTTGTTGTCTTTTTTAACATGTCCAGATCCTTGTCCTTTGTGTCCTACCAAGCTAGATGCAAATGCTCTCCAGTCCACACTCTGTACGAACAATTATGGTAAGATAATTCGCCCTTTTTAAAGGTTCACGCAGCCATGCAGCTATTCGAATTCCGCAGGCCAGAAAAAGTTTAAAGAAGGTTTGAAATTCCTGGACTTTCAAATTTTTGACATTTTATATCTAGGCTTTCGGTGTTAGCCTGCGTCACATCCAGACATGGCTCTGGTTTAATATAACCAAAACGGAAGTTACAACAAGTCCAACGACTAAACCAGAGTTTTGTTCGGGGGCTAGTGTAGGCTACGAAAGGTTAGTCGGGCTGAAACATCGATTTTGAGATCATGGAATTGGATTAAAAGCCATGGAAATATCCGATGGAGTTTCGTTTACCAGTTTCTGCATAACTCTGACCCTGACTGGGCTCATATCAATGCAATTAACTGGTACACATTATTGTTACGTTAGCAATACTTGTCTTATGTGATAACCTTTATTGGCCCATGATTCCTTCTAGTCTTATCCATACAAACGACTTTGCCAAATGGTCTAAGATCGCTGGAGTTTCTGGTTGGTCGTCAAGAGCTGAATTCGACCAAGGCTTATGAAAGGAAAGACTTCTATGGAGTCTATGATGTTCCCCTGCCCAAAGGCTGTCGTTGTGCCGCTTTGCATGGTACGGGTGCCCGTGCTTATGTTCTCTTGAAAAAGAAACCTGACGTTGTAGTTGATAAGAAGCTGAAGCGTTTGGATTTAGACGAGAATGCGACCGTTTTGGATCGAAGAGAAGTTTCTTTAAGTTCCTTGGCACTGGCCTCGACCAAATGTTACTAGATAAAGAATTATCAGTTAAAGATCATTTACGTTAGAAAACTAAGAATTTAGCTTAAGTCTGAGAATCAATGAAATTGAGTTGATTTAAAAGGTGGTACGATATAATGCAATAGGTTAATGAAGTAGATATTAAATGAGTATTGATTAAAAGTAATTCCTGGCATACTGAAGACATGAGAGTCTGTTTTAGTTGTATTCTGTGTAAATATGATCAAATGCAATCCCAACATTGCTTCGCCAGCCCTTTGCTTGCGAAAAAGTACCATCAGTTTTACAAAAGAGTCTTACCAAACAATATCTAATCACCCAGCATCACCTCATTAGATCACTCTTTATTCAATTATTTATTGATAACTGATGAATATGTGCGGATGGCTCACACCCCGAAAACATGATAACAATATAACATTCATGAAAAATGGAATCCAGCTTGCGTACTAGCTAATTATGAGTTACCGATAGGGTAGGAGTGAGGGAGGGTCTACAATAGTATGCGCTGATTTGCACCAAGCACTTAGGTCGTGCCATGCCTTTCCATTACCTATCTGAGGGAACGTCCTCCAGGATCGAATTTTCATGTACACGCGATGTTGATTAAATCTTATAGCGTAAACAAATGATAAAAGCTAGAGTGCATTTTTAAGATTATTTTTAATCACAACGATCAAATAAACTAAGCGTGCAAGTTAGCTTTGCAAACTTTTACGTGCGTGCCATTGTTGTTCAGTTTGCAGTTGCATTAGTTTTTAGGTATGGGAGCTACGAGCCAGCCTTTTACAGTCATAGACAGATATAGCTTTTTTATTCTAATACATATAGCTTTTTTTTTTCATTCTGATACATTTGTTTTCCATTCATACTTGTCATACGACATATAATTATATTTTTTCACATACCATGCTCAATATTCATATACATATGTATTTTAATCTATTGTAAAGGGTGGGTTGGTGGGTGGGTGGGTGGGTGGGTGGGAGCTTAGTGTTTTTAGTTTTTAGTCAAAGCTTTCATGCAATTAAGTTTTCTACTTTTGAAATTCTGTGAAAAATAAAGTTTATGTTTTCATCTCATTCCCATTTCATAATGATATCTAAAAGAGGGATATGCTGCTTTTCACGAAGCTTGTTTACTGGGCAAATAGTAAATAAACAATCACTCAAAGGTTGGAGTAATTTGGCTATGGTCAGATGACCATAGCCGCTTTATTAAATATATCTAAATGTAATTTGGATAATCACAATATATTTGTTCAATTTGATTTGCCCCAGTAAAGGTGGGGACCAAATAACGCTAACATGATACAAATCAATATCTATAAAAACTGCAACGCGGTGGAATGGGGAGGAGGTGGGAAAATATTCCAAACGTTCTTGTTGAACAGCAGCGTGGAATGAACGCTGTCGCTGTGTCGCGTGTATACAACAATCCCCAAGGGGGGTTACAACAATTGACTTCCTCCTGACCCCATCGCATTAGCATGTTACATAATACATACAACACAATAAACTATTGTTTTAATTCAAATTAAAAAACCAAGGGATTCAATGAAACCATAAAAATCCTATTTGCTGGCAAATATTTCATTTATGTTTTCATTTCATTCCCATTCTCTAAAGATATCAAAAACGGGGATATGCTGCTTTTCCCGAAGCTTGTTTACTGGGGATTAGTAAATAAACAACCACTCAAAGGTTGGAGCAATTTGGCTATGGTCGTATGACCATAGGCCGCTTTATTGATATAATTGTAATTTGGATATTTAGAATATCTGTTAAATTTGGATTTGTCCCAGTAAAGGAGGGGACTAAACTAACGCCCAAGCATAATTATAAAATTGTCCAATCTAAACAATGAAATAATTATGCAACCCCACCCAAGGGAAACGCAGGCATAACCCCACTACCCAGTAATCAAAATTGTTCTAAACCTTCCAGCCCTTGCTTTTCAAGCTTTGAGCAACTTCTGAATCACTGAATGTTGCCTATAAGGTAATTCCCATTCTGCTGCCCTTGCTACTCAGAGCGGGGAAAAACCCAGCATTGCAAATCGACTAACATAGCTTAATAGATTATAAAATAGATATTTAATCCAAGTCTGCTGCCCTTGCTAATCAGACAAAGAACAAACTCCATTTCGATTATAATCTGTAAGATTATAGTAATACTGTAATAAGATAGAGTTGCCAACATACGTGAGCAATGATAATAGCCTTTCATGTCAGTCCTGCTGCCCCTGCTAATCAAGTCTGACATAAAAAGCACAACAATTTCAAGATAATGCCTTGTTCATTATCAAGAAAATTAATTAAGCAATAAAAATTAATGAATCAGTGATGGAATTCTGATGTACTTCAAAAATGCATTTGATTTCCATCTACCCATGGCTCTAATCCGCCAATCAGACATCCCCTGTTGTGCCGCATGTGAAGCCGCACCAATGCGAAAACTATGCCCCCTTGTATCTGTCAGGGTCTAGTTGGCAAACCTTAAGGGCCGTAACAAGTTTATCATTAAAAAATTGTCTAGAAACCGAACTACCATCCATTCTCCTAAAAACTGGGCCCTCACCATAGCCTCTTAAACATAAATATTTCAACAAATGTTCAACTGGGCAAAAAGTAGGTTGACGGGATACTGTTAAAGAAAAAGGACGCTGATTATAGCTATGTTTAAATTGTAAAAATTGAACCTTGATGGATACTACCATATTATTATTATCCAATAATTTGGAAATTTGATGTAAATGAATATTATTCCCAGTATTTGTAGCTGTGATTTCTCCAATTCTTGAAAAAGTTGAAAAAGCAAACAAGCACATTGCCTTAAATAAGCTTTTATCATAATGCGAAACGGACATGAAATCGACTGCCTGAACTATTCTATGTAAAATAGGCAATGTGATTGGCAAACGGCAGTCTAAACGTAAATCGACCTTTCCGTATCCTTTTAGCATTTGGACGATAAAAAACACTTTCGTGGGATCTACAAAACCAGACAACTTATGACTATATCCCAGTGCAGATATGTATGTATTGACAGTAAAACAAGCATACTGCTTTTTGTACAAATAGGCAATAAAGAGTGCCAAATTTGTAGGAGAAACAGGCATGGTAGCAGGCGTACCTGGTAAGACATTATCAATAAATTGGGAAAAAAGCTTCCAGGCCCTCTTATAGATAGTAATGGATGATGCTTGCAAGCTGGACTTCAGTAAATTTGACACTATAACAGCCAGTTCTGCGGTAGAAGATGTGGGGGAATCTCTGTTGGGGACTGATCCATGGAAGATGGTGCTGACTGGAAAAATTTTCTGAGCTGCAAACGAGATAAAGAATCGGCTAGACAATTCTTGGACCCTGGTATATGTTTTGCTATAAACAGAATATTATGCTTCAAACAGGTCAAAACCACCTTTCGCACAAAAATCATGAGCTGTTTGTCTTTACAAGATTGCTTGTTTATAACATGCACCAGGGCCTCATTATCAGTAAAAAATAGTATACACCGATTCTTCATTTCGTCGCACCATGGGGTAAAACTCTAAAAGTGCAATATTGTATGATGTCCAATCAACTGGCCAGGCCCCATAGCACCATTTAGAACCAAAGACAGCCCCAAAACCTAAAGCCCCTGAGGCATCTGTATAAAGGTTCAAATACTCAGAATTATACCATCGGTCTTCAAGAAAAAACGATTTACCATTATATTCAGCAAGAAAATATCCCCAAACAGTTGTCAGACTAAAAAGCCCAACTAAAGATTTAACCTATTTTAACGTAACCTTTTTTCTCTTCATAAAATCAGCAATAATCTGTTTACATTTGTTAATCTTATCCTCAGGTAATCTAGCCTCAGACTTAAAAGAATCTAATTCAATTCCCACAAATGACAAAACTGTACTGGGGCCAACGGTTTTTTCTGGTGCTATGGGAACTCCCAAATACTGGCATAAATCAACAAACAATGTCATCTGTCTTTGGCACAAATCATAAGTAGGAGCAACAATAAAAAAATCATCGAGAACATGAACTAAATGATTGATTTTCAATTGATCGCGAGCGATCCACTCTAATGCAGAGCTGAATAATTCAAATGTACTACAGGAGCTGGAGCAACCCATAGGCATGCACTTATCATAATAATATTTTCCTTTCCATGACATACCAAGGACATCATAATCATGTGGGTGTATAGGTATTATCCGAAAAGCATTTTTTATGTCCATCTTGCCCATAAAACTACCCACACCAACCTTTTTAATTAAATGAACAGCATCGGAAATGGTTGCGTATTGGACACAGGAAAAATCAACTGGAATACCCTCATTTACTGAAAAGCCATGTGGGAAGGACAAATGGTGGATCATGCGAAATTCACCCGGTGCCTTTTTTGGAACAACACCAAGTGGAGACACGATAAAAGGTGAAAATGGTGGTTCAGTATAGCGCCCAGCAATGCGGCCTGCTGAAATTTCCTTTTCCAGTTTGCTATCCACCACTGACGCGTTCTCATAAGCTGACCGTAAATTATGTGAAGTACGTGAAATACGCTGTCCTTGGAAATGAAGTCTAAAACCATACCGAAAACCCGAAACTAATCTCTCTGCAATTACAGGATCATACCCCGATAAAAGGAAACTCAATCGATCCGTCCTGACAGGAGTTGGTAAATTATCCTGAGCGTGTATTGCCTTGTGGTTGTTTGTTTGGATTTGCTGAGGCTTGTTGTGTTTTGCTGTGTTTTGCTGTGTTGTGGTGGTTGTTGGTGTTTGACCACGAAAGGAACAATTTGTAGGGAAATGAGACCCTTCGCACTTGTGACATTGATGTTTGTAAGCACACCCACTGCATCTCATTCCCTTACTAAATTTAAAACAATACCCAAAAGGCTTTCTTTCTGAACGAAGGTGGTTATTTGATTGATACCTGGTATTGTTTTGATTTAGCCGGGCACCAATAAAATTTCCAGTTGTGCCCCCGTGCAGCCAAATCCTGTATAACCTCCCCGTATTTCATGAGTGCAGGGGCCTCATTGGGGAATTTGCGGCAATACACGCCCAAAAATACATGAAAACAATTAAGCCATAACTCTAAAGATAAAAATATTTTTGGTTTGGAAACCGGCTCTAAGCTGATTGTTGGACTTCCTTGTGATGTATTAACAGAAAGTTGGAATTTGTCTTCCAGGATTGAATTATTCAATATCAGAGATATATCAAAATACTCATTGTTCCATATCTTTCCTTTGAGTTTATCCGACACCCGACAATCAACAGAGAGACTCGTAGACATGAATAATGTTGAAGGCATATCCGCCTGGCTACTGTTAATACCTGATATCCCAGACTGCACGGTGGCCACTGCATTGGATACCAGGGCCTCAGTAGGAGGAACTGCAGCCGCATGACCTGGTTGAACCAGAGGGGTTTCATGCAGCAGAGTAGAATCCACAGTGGGTTGGGTTGCTGTAGGATGCGTTAAGTGTTCTGTTACTGCCTTAGTTACCTGCTGCACAATGCTAGCCATCATCTCTTGTGGGATAGTCCACTGTGGGGGTTGTGGCGGATCAGCGTTTCTTTTCGTGCGTTTTGTTGCTGGCCTGGCAGTGGTTTGTCCAGCTGTTCTTTTCCTTGTTGGTTGAGTCTGGACCGGATCAGCATTTCTACGAGCCTGTGTCTCGGCTGGCCTTGAAGGTGTTATTTCAGCCCTTCTGATCCTTGACGACCGTCTTACATTCGACATTGTTGTTCTCGTGTCAGAAAAATTAAAATAGACCTGATTGGCAGACTTTTGATGGTATCAGAGCTACTCTCAAAGTCCTTAAATAAACCAAAATTAATTGTACGAAAATTATTAATTATTATTGTTCTTATACCGGGGTTATAACAATAAGAAAACCCCCGGGTACATGGGCAAAATTATTAACGGCTAGGGAAAGCCTGTCAACAACAAAGGTTGACGCAATAGCTCCCTGTGACTGCCAAATAACAAGAGGATAACCTCAAAACTACGGAATACCGTATAACAAAAATAACCTTGGGACTAACGTCCACAATAAAGTGCTAGGACTAACATCCAATAACGCACAATAACACGAGTACAACTCGTAAAAATTCAAAGGATTAACGGGATAACTCCCATACAAAATATTCATAAAATGGCCCATGATCAAGTTAAGTTCAAAATTAAAAGAAAATAAAATAGACTAACAATAAAATTAGACACAAGAATCAAAGTAAGGACAATGCTTTCATAATCGCCCCACGATAACTACGAAATAAATGGTATTGCCCGGAGGTATTCAAATGAACACCGTCCGGTAAATAAAATTCTTTAGCTGGGTGATTAAATATTCTATGGTCCCAGCAAAACACCCTTGGAAGCGGGTCTAATACCACCTTAACATAATTGTTTAAAATTTTAGCCCTCTTATGAAAAGACGCCGTGTCGGCATGTGAAACACCATGAGGTATTACACAACACCAGCCGATCACGCGTACTGAAAAATGTCCCAAAAGGAACTGTAGTAAATCGTCTATAGCTGAACCAACGACCTCAGGCGAAACAGAACTAAGATCATTAGTTCCTATCTCTAAAATAACAATGTCGGGTTTGTGAGCATTAATAATTTCTAATACCTTTTTGTTCTCAAATGAAAAAGAAACGCACGTGGCGACGTGCCAACCAACAGAAATGACCAAAGTGATCCGAATTAACTTATAAAAATATTAAAATATTTCACGTTGTCTTGTTGAACAGCAAGCGTGAAATGGACGCTATCGCCGTGTCACGTGTTTTCACTCACCCCAAAGGGGGGTCTAACAATTGACTTTATCCTGACCCCATTCCACTAGCATGTTACGTAACACAACCAAAATATAGCTATTGCTTATCACTGAAGTAAAGAAAAACACCAGGATTCCATGAAACCATAAAAATCCTATTTGTTAACAAATATTCATTTATTGTTATCATTATTACTATTTCCGAAGAAGCGACGTTCCCGAAATTATGATTTAAATATAACGACTATCACTCTTGCTATACGTTGTTAAAATTTCGTTATGTGTGAAATCAGTAAAGCGTTCTCATTTTGCTATTTTTGCAGAGGTTTGTTTTCTCTTTATGCTGCATCCAGACAAAAAGACAAGGAATTCCTCGTATTAGCACTCTATGACTCGTTGCCCCCTGTAGTTTATTAAGTTAATCGAATTAAACTGTGCCCTAATTAAGGAATATAAAATGCGCGCGCATGTCTCTGTTCTGTGATATAAACACGATGGAAGATGTAGAGCAAGAGAAAAGCAAGCTTAGGAACACGAGGCGTAGCCGAGTGTTTCTCTTGCTTTTCGAGTGCTCTACATCTTCCAGAGTGTTTATATAACAGAACAGAGACATAAGCGATCTTTTTATATTGCTTTTATAAAATATTTTTGACGTTTTTTGAGCGAGCCATGACTCTGTCCTCTGATATAAACATGGTAGCCAGCCAATCAGCGCGCGCGTTATATCTCAAGTCAAATAGTATTTTATAAAACCATTTAAACCGATGTACCAGTTGACCTTTCTATGACCAAATGCTTTCTTGTAAATTGTACTTTAATCGTCCAGCAACTGATTCTTATATTATTCACTTTCAATGTCCAAATATTCTTATTTTTACATTTCAATTACAAGGCAAATCCCTATAAAAAGGATTACATTGTAACTAGTATTAATTACTCGTGCCCAACGAGTTATAAACTGCAAATGTTTTTTTCTCTCTCTCTCTCTCTGTTCGTGTCCAGAAGAGGCCTTTCTTGCGCAATCGGTCACGTGTTACACCTCCGATTGGTTAAGAGCGTAATAAACAATGCCCTTCATTCATCACCTTTGAGCGCGTGCAAACTCTTCGTAGTGAAGGCAAGCCAGGAACTTTAGGAATTAGACAAGGCGCATTTTCGAAAAATCAGATACCTGGAGGCATTTTGGGGTAGAGGCTGGTATTGCTGAATGCGAATATGACTGTTACCAAGACGTATTCTGCAATCTTATACGTGTAAATGACGTATTTTGTGAACTGCTACAGTCATTTCCTACTAACGGCTTTTTCATGTCATTCCAAAAGTTCCCAAACTTAAAAACAATTACCATAGCTGGAAAGAGCACATCCAAATCAGTAAAACTGTGAAGTTTGAAGAATATCAGTTGAAAAATCAAGGAGATACGAATTTTCAAAAAACGAAATTTTAATATGAAAACACTTACAGTTATGCAAGGGACACAAACAAATTTCGATTTTTGAAAATTCGTATCTCCTTGATTTTTCAACTGATATCCTTCAAACTTCACAGTTTTACTGATTTTGATATGCTCTTTCCAGCATGGTAATTGTTTTTAAGCTTGGGAACTTTTGGAATTACATGAAAAAAGCCGTTATTAGGAAATGACTGTAGCAATTTACAAAATACGTCATTTACACGTATAAGATTGCAGAATACGTCTTGGTAACAGTCATATTCGGATTCAGCATGAAAAATTAGTTTAGAATAGTTATGTTACCAGCCTCTACCCCAAAATGCCTTCTGCACTTTTTGCGATGGACTTTTTCAGTTTTGCGCCTTGTCTAAATGCAAGATGGCCGACTTCAAAGAAAATAGCTTTCAGAGACAGGTTGTTCCAGGAGTAGAACAATGTAATTTGGAGCTTTTAACTCGAGATATACCTATATACTTATAAGAGTTTCAGAATGGGCTGTTATTTTGAGCTTCATCTCCAATACTTTGACCAAATATCGAACTCTAAATGGAGTACTTCAAAGGAGGTCCTCGCGATAAAGACTATTTCCTATGAGCTGGAAATCTACGAATTTCTCATCCTACATGTTGCTAAACGAACATACATAGAAGCAAGTCAATTATATTCCTCATTCAAGCACTCAAGAGATCTTGAGAGGTTTTTGTACTGAATTTTAATATTGGAATTCTGAAGCAGACCATTGCATGGAACTTGACCTTGATTGCGCGTTTGGTCACGTAACGTCTTTTATTCACATATAAAACATCCGAAACATAAACGAAAAAATACAGGATTTGTCATTGTGTCAAAAACGCCTTTGTAGAAGTCTTAACAGCAAACAAATGAAATACATAGTGAAATAAAAAGTTGAATAAATTGGTATATTCACAGGTAATATTTTTGCATGTCGGAGATATATCAGATACCATGCATGATAATAGAAGGACAAAGGCAAACACTAATAGCTGCTGACAGACAAATTGACTAATCAGATATTCTTTTAGTTTAAGTTAGCAGATTCAAAAAAGGTCATTATGTTACGGTTAACTATTTCCCGGAATGGTGAAGAATGCGTGAAACGGCTCGGGGAAGAGTACGAACGGGGCCGGTCATTGGAGCCTCTCTTAAAAGGAGCTCCCAGGACACGAGTGAACGCACGTGTGCGTCTAGTTCAGAATAGGACTAGGTTGAGAATTGAAGTTGAAGTTCAGTTCAGATTTAATTGTGATTTATGGAATAAATGAACCAACCGAATAAAAGTCTCTATACTGAGCAGTCCTTCCGTAATATCTGATCACAAAGTACAGCTTAGATCGAAACTAGTTCGTTTTTACTGAGGGATCGAGGAAAAACCGGAGTACCTGGAGAAAAAAACCCTCGAAGCAAGGGAGAGAACGAACAAGAAACTCAAGCCAAGTCCGGGAATCGAACTCGGGACCACAAGGATGACAGACTGGCGCTCCTCCGCTCGGCAACGCTTGCTTCAATAATTCTAGTTGTCAATAACTATAAGGTGTTAATCGACAGACAGTGTATACTATCCATTTCTTATGTGAATGCCTTGCTTTCTGGTACTTTTTGAGTCCTTGTTGTAGACGTTTGTTGTACAGCTGGCGGCCATTTTGGATGACGTCATATAGATTACCTTTTAGCAGCACTTGCGTGTTCCGGTTGATTTCAATTACATTTAAATCTTGAAATTGCTATTCTTCATAAGGTAATAATAATAACATGGACTATTTCCACTTTTTTCTGTGTGATTGTCTTACTGCTTAAAACCTTAAAAATACTTTTAAGGTAGTTCCGGACCTTTAGATCTCTTTAATTAATGTCCTTCAAAATCCTGTCATTTTAGTAAAGATATATAATTGTTAGGCGAGTCAAAAACCGAGAAAAAATGAGGGGGTCACCGTATTGGTTACTGAGCTATAAGATGTCGCTAAAGGTGGTATTTTCGATGCCGTGGAATTCGCGGCGATTTTTCTAGTGACGTACATACGTAATCGATATGGTCTGAAGAATGCGGACAAATTTTTTTCCAGAAAAAAACTTAGACCATCTTGAAAGATAAGTCCGAGGTTCATTTAGCAGTTTTGTTGTCGTATTGTTTGATGAGTTGCAGATATGATTTTAAGGGCATTCTAGAAGCAAATTTGGACTCGATTATATGAAAATCCTAAGTAGAACAACGCAAGCAACAGGGAAAACCCTCTTACACGACACTATCAATCGTCATTACCGACGCAAGAAAAAAGCTTTTTCAACAAAAAGCTAGCTGTTGTTTTGTTTTTCTGATAAAATAGCGCGACCCCACTCCACCCCTTGAAGATTTGTCTTTTGCACGGTCGCGATGGTTATATCAAAATTATCTTCTTTCTCTCCCCAATTCTCTTTCTTCCCCCTCCCCTTACGCCGCCTCGCAGGCTACATAAGTATTGTCGAAATTCCATCTTATTGTTCTTAAATGTAAAAACATGTCATTGGCAAGAATTAGCAGTTCTAGATTATTCATTTGCACATAGAGAAGAAATATGCTTGGAATATTATTGAACTGATCGATGTTCCGGTTGTCTTTGCCTAATGACTTGAGGGGATCGGAATGTAAGTGGCATTTGAAGAGATTTACCATGAACCAAATAGCTGAAGAGAACTGGAGTTTTTCCAATTATGTCAAATTAATTCAGGCTCATGGCCAACTGGTTTTAGAGGGGATTTTTTTTCAAGTTCGAGCAGTGAACGACAAGAAATCCTGAGTTGAAGAATAGCTGTTGTACAAAGCTAAAATCGTTTCTGTCAGAAAGTTTAAGTTGTTTGTAAGTAGTTTTGGCCGATGAAAGTTGAATCAAAGTGTTAATCCAAAGCGAAAATTTGGATCGAAAATGGGGTTTAGGCCTTCATTAGCTTATTAGCTATATTTGCTATTATATTCAGCTTGAGAAAGCGCTTAATCCCAACACAACTTCAAGAAAAAGTCTTTGTACAATTCAAAATTCCATTTTAAACAGGTATTTTATCTTGGTACATCAGTTTTTAACCGGTAGAAAAAGGATTTGAGTGTTAATCCAGAGCGAAAATTTGGGTTAACATTCGCACGAAGGTCTAGTTTTTGGCGCTTTTCGCCATTATTGCTCGTCATGGAAAAAAACTCCTCTTAAATTGTCTCGTTTCCCTCCCTTTTTGCATTGGAGGAGGGTGATGGGATAATCAAAGAAGCCTCTACAGAAGCCATTTGGTATATTACCTAAAACTCTGATGTGATAAAGGGAGGAAGCCGAGTGCCCTCAAGTACTAAGCATCTTCAATTAAAGACATCTTGCTAACATTTTTATTCACTTCCGGGTATCTACGTCCAGTTAATTTTACTAACCTTTACTATTTCTTCGATTGGAAAGAATTGTATTATATTGTCTCATCTTAGACTTTGATACTTATAATTTCATTGCGAATCAACAATATAAAGGTAAATTTACGCAACGTTTTTTAACATCGGTAACTCGTGACAGTCAGTCCAATGTCAAGATTTACTGGTGAGCTTAGCCGATGTTGCCAATTGGCCCTTGTCCAGGAATCATTTTTAGAATTTTTGTGTATATATCGTTTTAGAATCCCTGATTCTTTATTAATATATTGCTTCAGTAACATTGAGGCTGGAACGTTATTATATATGGGATATTTATACTACAGTTTGTAGACCACCTTTTAAATTATGAATGAAAAAAAAATCTGCTTTGAATTACAAAGTTCAAAGTTCAGTCATAAGATAAATGAAAGCATAATTCTGCTTTCTACGTTATTCGATCAAAAGATTTTGAAAGGTACGGTTTGAATGAATATCCGGTCCTGACTGCCAATAGTGCCTCTATATATAACTCGCTGTTTCAACAATTTGTCAGAGACATGCACTGAACGGTCAAGCAAAATAGTGGTGAAACTGTAGGTTTCATACTGAAGATGGCCGGGCTAAAGTTTGCATTGGTTATTCTGCTGTCAGTTTGGAACTGGTCTAAAGCCGTCGAAGGGTACGTAGTAGCTATAGTTTTGTGGTGTGTTGTGGTATGCAATCGTCGTCGTCGTCGTTAATTTCCCATCCTCAGGAATGAGGGTCGGAGATCCAAAGTCTAGTCATCTTTCTCCATTTTTCTCTGTTTGCCATCCTACTGGCTACACTCCGTTAGTGATCTTCCACTCCACTCTTTAATATCGTCAGTCCACCTTCTTCTTGGTCGTCCACGTGGCCTTCTGCCTTCTACCTTTCCTTGGAGAATGATTGAGGAAAGCTTCCCTGCTCTGGTTACATGGCCAAAATATCCTAGTTTCCTTTCCATTATATGGGGTAGCAGCTGGCGTGTGGTTTGGAGTTCTTCTAGTATTGACTGATTAGTTCTCATTTCTGTCCAGCTCACTCTAAGTAGTCTTCGGTATGCATACAGCTCAAAGGCTTCCATTCTGTTCTTATCCTCTTTCTTAAGAGTCCAGCTTTCACAACCGTAGGTTGCTATGGGCCAGACTAGCGTTCTAAGTAGTTTGAGCTTGGTTCGTGTGCAGAGTGATCTATCTTTCCATAATGTTGAGAGTTCTTTTATTGATTTTCGTGCCATTCCAAGTCGGGTGCAATCATATGATGTGTTTTTTTGAAGATTTGTATCCCCGACCCATATTTGAGTATTTATTATTTTTGTTTACATTTGATTTTTTTCTAATCCTAGTGGCTACTTGATAACAACTCCTCGAGTTTATCGTACTGGGTCCGAACAGCGTTTAAATGTCGATTTATATGGCGATAATGCACTATGGAACATTACAGCATTTCTCAAGATCAGTCGTAACAACGAGATCATCTCGTCGTCAACCAAACTGTTTAAAGGAGGCTCGCGAGGCACCATGAACATAAAGGTTTGTCATATCAAAATTATCATGCAAGCTCGGCCAGTGGTTTTAGATATATGCGATATTTAGGACATTTTTAGTTCTGGTATGAAGTATTTTGTTGTCACAATACCGGCTATGGCGAAGTTTATTCTTCACCCTCCACCCATTTTAGTTACTTGGTCAAAACATGCAGTTGTAACAATTTTACAGTCTGTAAAGAATGGCGAGAAATAATAAGTTGTTTTTGGAAATGATAAGTAATGACGAATTAGAATTGACCGGTTCAAAAACATTTTGAGTTCAAGATGGGATTTGAGCTCACGATCTTCCGGTCATTTCTGAGGCGGATGCTCTAACCACTGATCTACTGGAACTGACTCAAACGTTGAGCTAAGGTCATATGTTTGGGCTATTTTAAGGTATACCGAAATCTTACTGGGATATATCAATATCCCACTAGTTCCCTGGCCGCGGGCTGAACTTATGCTAGAGTTACTTATTATTTAAACTTTTTAACGTAGTACAGAATGTTCGATAACAAGATCAATTTCTTCAAGGTGCCGCCAAGTGTTTCAGTCCGTTACAATGTATTTAACAACATATACTTGCAAGTCCATGGTGTTGCTAAAGGAAAACCCGAATTCTGGAGTAAACAAGCTTTGACGCTTGAAAAACAAGAGGACACCATCTTTATTCAGACTGATAAACCAATCTATAAACCTGGGCAGACAGGTAAGTCACTAAATGATCGGAAATATGTTTAAAGCGAATCTCTCTCTCTCTCTCTCTCTCTCTCTCTCTCTCTCTCTCTCTCTCTCTCTCTCCGTAGTTTTAGAGCATATAGTTATTATCCATAATGTACCCGATATCTATTGGAAGGTTCAGGTTATTTGCCCAACAAAAGGTTGTCGACCGTTCAATTTTATGTTCATCATAATAATGTTCATTAGCTTGTCATCGCTGGTCACTTAGGGGTTAAAAACAGTCCAGCCACGCCCTTCTTAAAAGACTTCCGGTATCTTTTCAGTAGGGGTATTTTTTTAAATTTCCGACGAGCATACTCGATCCTTTTACAATGCTCCGGAGTCTTCCCCGGGCAAATCATAGTACTACAAGTCGCTTGACCGAGCATTTTCGTGCTTGGTCGGAAGTCTTTTTGAAGGACTTCGATCCCTTGTGCAATAAAAAATTGCTAGTCAGCGATTACCACGAATTCGAATGTGGCGCACAAGACGCCGAACCGATACAGAAATAAATCCGTAGTCAAGAGTATAATTCACAGGCAAAAATGTCAATCAATTCCCAACTTGGGGTTTCCCTGGGTCTAAACTGGGAAATCTGTAATACCCAAACTTAATTGTAAAAATAGAACAGATTACCAGAAAATATTGAACAAGAAACTTTTCCGCACTTTCCGGCTTTCATGGTGTCCATTAGTCAATATGTCTTGATGTTTATCTTGTGTGTTCGACTCCGACTGACGCGTCCTTGCTAATTACTCGTGCCCAGGCCTATGGCCGGGAACGAGTTATAAACTGCAAATGTTTTTTTTTTCTTTTTTTTTTTCTTTTTTCTCTGTTCGTCCTGAGGAACTTCTGATTGGTTAAGAACGTAAAAACAATGCCCTTCATTCATCACCTTTGATCGTGAGCGAGTGCGAACGCATGCAAGCCAGGAACTTTAGGAATGCAAGATGGCCGACTACAAAGAAAATAGCTTTCAGAGACAGGGACAGGCTTTTCCTGCAGTAGAACAATGTAATTTGGAGCTTTTAACTCGAGATATACCTATATATATATACTTATAAGAACTTCAGAATGGGCTGTTATTTTGAGCTTCATCTCCAATACTTTGACCAAATATCGAACTCTAAATGGAGTACTAGAAAGGAGGCCCTCGCGATAAAGACTATTTCCTATGAGCTGGGAATCTACGAATTTCTCATCCTACATGTTGCTAAACAAACATACATAGAAGCAAGTCAATTATATTCCTCATTCAAGCATTCAAGAGATCTTGAGAGGTTTTTGTACTGAATTTTAAGACCAGACCATTGCATGGAACGGCTAGGTTCAATTCACCTTGTTGGTCACGTAACGTCTTAAAACATCCGAAACATGAACGAAAAAATACACGATTTGTTATTGTGTCAAAAACGACGTTGTAGAAGTCTTTACAGCAAACAATTGAGATACATAGTGAAATAAAAAGTTGAATAAACTGGTATATTCGCAGGAAATATTTTTGCATGTCGGAGATATATAATACCTATGCATGATAATAGAAGGGCAAAGGCAAACACTAATAGCTGCTGACAGACAAATTGACTAATCAGATATTCTTTAGTTTAAGTTAGCCGATTCAAAAAGGGTATTTATGTTACAGTTAACTATTTCCCGGAATGGTGAAGAATGCGTGAAACGGCTCTGGGAAGAGTACCAACGGGACCGATCATTAGTTAGTTGGAGCCTCTCCTAAAAGGGGCCCCCGGGGCACGAGCGAACGCACGTGTGCGTCTAGTTTAAGATCTAAAAGAATGTATTGTTTTACTTCAATTTATAGATTAATACACAAGGGACTTTAAATACTAATATTCCAAAGGCATATTTGTACTGTGATAGGTATATTAGTGCTATAAAAGAGTGTTTCAAGGGCCAAAAATATCAACATTCTTCGCATATCCTTCGAGTTTATTTAGTTTGCATAGCTAGCTAGGGCAAGCACTTTAATGCTGCTAAATTAATACAATGGCTTTCTTAGTATAGTAATACCTGATTATCATAATCCGGTATTGAAATTTCTGCATCTTATATAAGTATATTACTTAAGACTGGCATGAGAACCGTGAAAATTCGTAGCCTTTATTAATCATGTTTTGGCTATATCCGGTCATGTAACACCGTCTTCGCCCAACAGTTTACGTCGTAGTGTTTCACAATCAGACCATGTATTGATCGTTTTCTGTGTCTTCTGCTGTGTTCTTTTTGGCATTCTTGCAGCTTTGGTCTTCTTTGGTCGTCCAAATAAATAGCAAAAAATGTTTCAACACTTTGGGGGCTTTCATGGGGGTTGTCCCTGATTAGTCAATATGTCTTGATGCAAGAACTGTTCGACTCTGACTGACACCTCCTTACTAAAATGTAAATAATAATAGTCTTTCAGATAATGGCAACTGTTTTAAAGTATAAAAGATGTGACTGTAAGCAATATTCTCTTACCTTATTTTCATTGCGACACACGTCTCTGCTCACTCCATGTGGTTCAGACGAGCAAAATCCGAAATATGCACGAATTTAAGGCCCAGAAAACATCTAATCAACGTCATCGGAGCGTCATCGGAGAAAATCTGTCAAGTTCGGACGGGTGGGAACCAATTGGATTTGTGCGAAGTATTAGCGTTGTGTTACTGAGACTATTCGATTCCTCTCCGAGCATGCGCAGTTCAAAATTCCCCCGTTTGTGCCCTCGACAGCGAAACTAAGCTCTTAGCCCTGCGGGCCAGAGCAAAAAACGCGAAAATATATATAGAACGCGAAAATACAGGAAAATAAATTAGCAGGGAGCACCATCACTATAGATTGATCATACGGTGTACGTACTTTAGACTACTTGAAAAAGAAAAGAACAAATTAAACAAAACTAAACAAGACAAAACGAAACAGAACAATCAAATCAAAACAAAACAAAACAAAAACCAAACAAAAAATCAAAAATATATTTATTTTTCTTTTATATATATTTTGGTGTCTTTTTTTCTTGTCCAGTCCGATTACGAGTTATTGGGATAAATCCTGATTTAAAGCCTTTACCTGGAAAGGTAAGCTACGTTTTTTGTGCTAATTCAAGATACATATAAGATATATCATTCGGTAAGTCATTATTACTGATGTACTAATAGGTTTTGTAATCATTTAGGTTGAAAGAATCTCTATATCTGTAAGTATACCAAAAAAATACATACTTCAGAAAAACGAATATGAGCTTATACCTGAAGCACTTCTACAAAATCCGAAGTCGTAAGCCAAGTTAGACTGTTTTTGTTTTTGTGGTTGTTGTTGTTTTTTGAGAGGACCTTAAAAAACGTTGACAGTTTGATTTGCTGAGTTGAGCTATTCCCTAGAGGTGTGCTTCGAGCCCGACAAAGCGAAAAAATATAGCGGGGGCATGGAGAAAAACGGAAGCCCAGTTGGACCTCCTATACCTTTTATTTTTTGTCTGTGTCACAGAACCCAAAAGAAGTGCGGATGATGCAGTGGGATGATGTCGAGTTTCGAAATGGTAATAACTGACCCATTTTATAATTTATGACTTTATCTGAAAACACAGAAACGTGCCACTGCTATTCTTTGCATTCTTCTTATAAGGAATTGCCAGTGTTTCGATGGTTTTGTCAAAATATCCTGTTCTTGGAGAATGGAAGATACAGGCACGGTATAAAGTAAGTTATCCTTTTCTTTAATGCTAAATGTTCGAGGAAAAATTATAGCTTAAACCAATGCAAGCTAAGGCCACGTTTTTTTCTTGTTTAGGGAAACCAAGTTCATAAAACAGTCGAGGTTGCAAAATATGGTAAGCTTTAAAATTATGCACTCTTTAATCACTCTTTAAAAAGAAAGGAGCGGTAGCCATGTTGAATGAACGAACAAGAGGCACCAATGAGAAATCTTTTGTTGAAGTTCATCAAAGGTGGCTGCCATTATATAAACCCAGCAATGTTTCTTTGATTACTGTGTCATATAATGTATCATATCCTTAATTTCTGATTTGTCTGTCCTTTTTTCCTACAAAGTTCTGCCCAAATTTGAAGTCGTTATTCGACCACCACCTTTTATTGTTGTGGATAGCAAGGTTGTCAGTGGTTTCATATGTGCAAGGTTGGTTAAAATAAAGTTTGTACATACGCTCGGCTTAATTATAATTAAATTAAAATCGTTGATCCAGACTAGTGTATAATAAGATATATAGGCTGGGAAGAAAACCCCACACAATCATATGATCTAACAAATTTTCCAGACGTCCCAGCACTATACAAAATCAAAGACAGTGATGTGCTTCACCTTCCCAGAGTGTCCCAGAATTCATTACGATTCAGCGCGCGCGAGCGAGGTCAGGGGACAAAATTATTAAAGCAATTAGTCTTAGATACACTGGAAAAATTCGCCAAAAAACGACTATAGTACCTATAAACTCCGATATCTGTTCATAAGAATGCTTTTGAAGAAATTCTCTAAAGTTTCTACCACTTCTGTTATGACATATTCAACGTTTTTCTCATATAAATGCAAGAGTTCCCGATAAATGCCATCATTTCTTAATAATTTTGTCCCCTGACCTCGCTCGCGCGCGCTGAATCGTAATGAATTCTGGGAAACTCTGGGAAGGTGAATTGGTGGAGCGAATTGAAGATTTCAATAAGAAAGTCTAGGGACACAAAAGATCTAGTCTTCTTAATTGCCCCCTAGGCCTGACACCTGCACTCATTTCTGGGTGATATAATAAAGTGATCCTCCAAAACTTTTCTGATGATCAGTTCAGCTAACCAATGTCGATCATTCATTTTACTAGATATACCTACGATCGGGTTGTCTTTGGCAGACTAAGAGCAACTTTTAATCTTAACGGACAACAAAAAGCAACGATTGACACTAAGGTACAAGTCAAGAACGGTATCAGGGCTCCAGGTGACGTGTGTGTGTGTGTGTGGGGGGGGGGGGGGGGACCCCCGCATATTTTAGAAGGAGGTGATCATCGTACGTTTTAGGGGTGAAATAATGGGTTTGGTATTTTTAGGATACTCACGGACGGACGCTAGTACTTGATTATAATATGTCTTATTGGTGCCTACTGAGATTAGATTGCATGATCCACGCCGATATATATGCTTTTATGGGTGAAAATGAACATTTCCCGGACGACCATCCCTGACCAAAATATAAGGGGGTCCAACTCGGTAGTCAGGGTAATGAAAAGATTACATAGACATTATTTTTCCATCTTTATTTACTTGACAGATCCAAGGCTGCTATGCGTTTTCTCTCAGTGGCAAAGAACTTGGATTGGAAAACTTTAGGAACTCAATCCGGTACTCATTCCGGCAAGTGGTGCTGAGTATTTCAGCAAACGTGACTGAAGATGTTACTGGTATAACATCCTCGTCAAACTCGGAGACCAAGATTGAACAAGATCGAGTAATACTTAATTTAAATATTGGGACATCGAAACATTTTAAGCCTGGATTACCATTCTTTGGACAGGTAAGTCCACTATATACTAATTACATCTTATATAGGTTTTGAGCCTATTCCACGAACGGGACTTTTGAGCAACGATATTTGATATGTGTGTTTTCAGTTCGGCGCCATTTTAGATAACAGCTTAAAAGACCTTATGGTAATTAAATTGTAGGAAGATTTATCAAGTTCGCAAATGCAAGCACGAACTATGCCAACTAAATAACAAAAACATTTTAGGCTAAATAAAACTAAGAACTAACTATTTGGAGCAAGTGCAGCTAAGTTGGTTAGTGAGCGGCCTTCTGAGCGAGAGGTTTCGAGTTCTATCCCCAGTCATCTCACACATGTTTCAGGGGCGGTTTTAGGGTAGGGGTGCAGGGGGTGCACGACTTTGAGTCCTTTTTTCTCAATATTTTTCCAAAATGTCCTCTCGGCAGATTCCAATTTATACGACGGAGTACCCCCTCCTGATGATAATCCTGGATCCGCCCCTGAGTTTTGACCTCTTCCATTCTGTGTAGCTTTAAGCGACATGAAGCCCTACAAGTAACAAAGAAAACCGACTCAGTCACATAATAATTAGTTTTGAATACCCTTAAAATGGAGCACTGATGGAGAGAAGGGGTAAAAAGCACATCGTCGGCTAATGGGGACAAGCTTCGTACTGAAGGAACCACCGATGCTAAATACATGTGCTTTACCTTAACAATAGATCAAGTGATCAAACCGAGTATTTCAGTAGTTATATAATTAATGATAATTAGGACAATCAAATGCGTCAAAACGAACAGAAAATACATCATTAATTTTCATCATTCTACAGCTTCAGGTGACCACCCCTGACAGGAAGCCAGTCAACAATGAAAATATAACAATCACAGCTCATGATGAAAAAAGGAAGAAGTTATTCAAAAATCCATTTCGTGCGATGAATGGAATTATAAACTTCAAGATTCCAGATGTACCCCTCCAAGTAAAGAAACTCTACTTAAAGGCAAGTTATATTTTACTGTACAAAATGTACAAAATGAATCCAATGCAACTTCAAAAATATTTGTCATTTGAATGTGGGCAGTCACCTCTGATGTGATTCCTTTTAGTAACTGAACAGTGTTTGTGAAAATCCTGATTGAAAGAAAGGGAAAATACACTTATATATAGAGATCACTTATAGCATCTAATGCATGGTTATGCAGCAACCAATCATAATTAATTGTTCACAGAGTGACATATCTCTTTACTTGATAAAGGCTAAACACTCTTCAGGAATCGCTCACTCTACTGTATATAACTTTGAACGCCTTCCGTGGTACTCACCAAGCTCAAGTTTCCTGACGTTGGAAAAGTTGTCGGGACCAATCCAGGTAAAACTGATTAAGAAGCAATTTTTTCGTGATAATTTAATTGTTTTAAAAGGCAGATTTCGATTTTAAAGCCAAGTTTCATTATCAACATGCATGATCATCCATGTAAATCAAAGTAGGATTGAAAGAGCTTAAGATATCACTGGAAGGGATAATTATACAAATTCTGCAAATTAAGTAGGCCTACTCTGGGCCCTAAAATCGCCGTATTGGCCGATCGTAGGCGATTTTAGGTGATTTAAGCAAAATTATTCCCAAAGATGCTCAAAACCTAAGGCGATTTAGGGCGATTTTAGGGCCCGGAGTAGGCGCCTATCCCGGGCCCTAAAATTGCCGTAATTTTGGGCGATCGTAGGCGAGGCGATTTAAGAAAAATTATTCCTAAAGATGTTCAAAACTTAAGGCGATTTAGTGGGCGATTTTTGGGCCCGGCAAATAGGCCTCAAAGTGTATGTGTGCAACCACAAAGACAGCAGCACAAGCCTTATTTACACTGGAACAAAAACTGACAAGGCAATTATCATTTACGACAAGAGTGATTTAACTTTTTGATAAAAAAATGAAAATTTTCAATATAAACGGTACTGTTTCAACTTGTGTTGGCTTTGGTGTTTACATGGACGATGCAGTGACGCCTATTTTACGTCAGGGCTAAATCAAAGGCCGGCTGCTCATGTTTAATGTTTAAACAAACTAAAGTTGGTTTTGCTTATTCGAACTTTTTGGTTCTAAAAGGTTGGAGGCTCTGTTGAAATCAATTTTATGTTCATCGACAAGGAAAATGTCACCAATTTCAATTTGCAAGTAAGTGACTTTGAAATGGTCGTTTTTATCGCAATCTAAGCACTGTAATGCATCAAAACACCTAGAAAATATTATATGGTCTGGATTTAAATCATTAGTTGATTTGTGGAGGAAACATGGTAGTATCTGAAGAGAGACGCATTCCAGTCCGTCAAATAAAACCCAGAATAGCTCGAGGAGCGATAAAGTTCGAAGTCACCCAAGATATGGTGCCATCTTGTCGTTTACTCGTGTACTACATCAGGAAAGATGGTGAGACTGTAGCAGACAGTATGGTGGTTGATGTAGAGGACAAACTGGAAAATCAGGTCAGTGGACTTGCTTGGTAGAGTTCATCAATTGCTCATTTTCACTGTGTTTTAACATATTTGGATTCTATCAGGTGGTGGTTCGATTCAGTGACGATGTTCGTAGACCTGGTGAACCCGTTCAAATCACCATGACAGCCACACCTGGTTCTACGGTGGCTTTGGCTGGCGTCGATAAAAGTGTGCATCTGTTAAGACAAGCTCAGGATCTCGAAACACAGCAGGTTATTGATATTATATCGGTTAATAGTTTACATAAGAATCAACACCAGTGCTGACACTGCACATTCTTATGGCTGCCAGTAAATTAAATTCTTGAAATTCTTAAAATATCTACTTTACTGAAGGAAATCTCCAAATACTTTCTTAATGAACGTTTTGTGGAATGGCCATTGTCTCCTTAGCAAGCGTTTCTCTGTAGTTCTATAAACCCTTGTTAGTTGCGGGTTGGTAATGTTCGTGGTAGATGTACTGACTAGATTTCATACACGAGTAATCCAATTGCAAGATAATCACGTCAGAGAAAAAATTAAAGAGAAATGTGTTAATAAAATGGAAGAGTTGTTTTGATTCAAGACATTGACTGTCTTATAAACTGATCCCAGGTTCAGGTCTCAAAACCTGGTTACATTTAGGGCGTGCCTAAGTAACTTATTTTCCTTTACATCAGGTTGTCGAAGTTCTTACATCAAATGATGTTGGACCTACAGATCGCTACAAACGCAAAAAGAAATGTTACAAAGACCAGGGTTATGTAGATTCATCTAAAGCATTTTATGTAAGTATTTTTTCTGTGTATACGTAAGAATGGACTTGTAGAACTCAAAGACTACGCTTGCATATTACTTGTTAAAATGTCTTTATTTCGGAGCGACTAACAACAGTGTTTTACAAACAACAACTTCGCCCCAGTAATGCCTTGCGGCCCCTGGTGCACAGGGAACCCGCCGTTACAGTACCCCCCCTCTAGTTACAACATGTAACGTTGCGGTGTTTTGACAAGTCTTCCACTGCGTGTTTTACGAGACGCAGGGAAACGTTCCATATCCTTTGCTGCTTGCGGCGTAGGTAGGTGTACTTCTTGTTGCTGGCTGTGCTGCCTTTTAAGGTCTTTGTTGCATTCCAACTCACTGTCCTGGGGTGACTCTATAAATGCGGGTTTGAGTCGATCCAGCGATACTGTATCTTGACGCCCATCAAGATCAAGCTTGAAACACTTTGGGTATCGCTGTAATATACGGTACGGTCCCCTGTAAGGTGGCTCCAGTGGCTTTGTTACGTGATCTTGCCTGACAAAAACATGTGTGCACGTGTCCAATGCCTTGTGGATGTAGACAGGACGTGTACGATGTTTCGTAGGTTTAGCTTTAAGTGACTGCATGCAAGCCTTCAACTTGTTAACAAATTCTGAAGTTGAAACAGCTGAGTCTTGCGACTCATAGTTAAGCAATTGTCCTGGTAAAGTCAAAACAGTTCCATAAACAAGCTCGGCAGTGCAAGCTTGCAGTTCTTCCTTGAACGCACTTCTCACTCCTAGGAGGATTAAGGGTAGTGCATCCAACCAGGTGCTTCCAGTTTTAGCCTTGAGGGAGGCTTTGAGTTGTCGATGAAACCGTTCAATGATTCCATTTGCAATTGGATGGTACGCAGTTGTACGAACTTGCTTGGTTCCCAGAAGTTTGCTAAGTTCCTTCCACAGATGTGACTCAAACTGCCTTCCTCTGTCTGTAGTTACTGTTGAAGGGACGCCAAATCGTGATATCCATCCTGAGACAAAGGCTTTAGCGACAGCTTCTGCTGTAATACCAGTTATAGGTATAGCTTCTGGCCAACGTGTGTAGCGATCGATACATGTAAGTACGTAGGTATATCCTTCTGCTGACGGCAAAGGACCAACCAGATCAATATGAACGTTGTCAAATCTACGCTTTGGGAGGTCAAATGTTCCAAGTGGCGTAACTGTGTGCCGATAAACTTTCGATCGCTGGCATGCCACACATTCTTTAGACCATTTCCGTACGTCAGTATTCATTCTTGGCCAAATAAAACGAGATGTGATCAGCTTCTGTGAAGCACGTATTCCTGGGTGTGACAGTCCATGCAGCAAATTAAACATTGGCCTTCTATACTCCTTTGGTAAAAACGGTCTTGGAGTACCAGTAGAGATGTCACACAAAACTGGTTTTGTAGTACCAGTAAAATGCACTTCTTGGAACTGTACCGTGTTGTTGCTGTGTTTCATACGTTGTATTTCAGGATCTTCAGCTTGAGCTTCGGCAAGTAGATCATAGTCTAAACTTGGGTTTTCCTCTAAGGAGTTGATATCTAACCGTGAGAGTGCATCAGCTGCTGCATTTGAGCTACCCTTCACATGACGGACATCTGTGGTGAATTCTGAAATGTAGGCCATTTGCCGGACTTCTCGTGGTGAGTACTTATCTGAATTACTTCTGAAGATGTAGGTTAACGGTTTATGATCGGTATGAACATAAAAGTTTCTGCCTTCTAAAAGGTGTCGAAAGTGCTTGATTGCCAGGTAAATCCCCAGCAGTTCTCTTCCAAAAGTACTGTAGCGAGTTTCAGCTGGTTTAAGCTTCTTAGAAAAGAATCCATGTGGTTGCCAATCACCATTGACTTTCTGTTGAATTACTGCTCCGACCGCAATATCTGAAGCATCTACAATAAGACAGGTTTCTGCTGTTGGGTGCCAGTGCGAGAGGTGTGCTGCTGCTGCTAAAGCTCTTTTGAGATCATTGAAATGCTTGATGAGTTGATCAGTCCAATGTAACGATCCTCTGCGTCGATCTGCTTCCGTTAGACAACCAAGGAGAGGGGTCTGTAAGGTAGCACACTCAGGTATGAATCTATGATAAAAGTTTATCAAACCAAGGAATTCTCTAAGCTTCTTGGTAGATTCTGGTAGGGGAAAATCTAGAACTGCGTGAACTTTCTCTTGCAATGGTCGTATGCCGTCCTTGCTGATATGATGTCCCAAGAAGGTTAACTCGGTCTTTCCAAACTCGCATTTATCCGGGTTGATAATGAGTCCATACTGATCCAACCTACGAAATAACAATCTCAGGTGTTCTTCATGCTCTTGTGGTGTTGCACTTGCTATAAGAATATCATCAATATATCCATAACAAAAGTCCAGTCCTTGAATGACCTGATCAATGAACCTTTGAAATGTTTGAGCGGCGTTGCGTAAACCAAAGGGCATTCTGGTGAACTCGAACAGTCCAAAAGGTGTAGTCAGAGCTGTTTTGTGCGCATCGTCGGGTTCTACCGGAATCTGATGATAAGCTCGAACTAAATCAACCTTGGAATAGACAGTGGTACCATGGAGGCTTGATGTAAAATCTTGAATATGTGGGATTGGGTACCTGTCTGGTACGGTTATATCATTAAGTGCTCTGTAATCCCCACATGGTCTCCATTCTCCTGGATTTTTCTTTGGTACCATGTGTAAGGGTGACGACCAGTTGCTTTTTGAGGGTTGAATGATACCAAGGTCCAATAGATTGTTAAATTCAGTACGTGCTATTTTCATCTTCTCTGGGGCTAAACGCCTGGGTCTTGCATGCACAGGTGGACCTTTCGTGACAATGTGATGGGTTACCTTGTGTTTAACGTTCATGTCCTGGGTAACCCTGGTAAGCGATGGGAAGTCGTTAAGAATTTTATGATACTTGGATTGTGATCCCATAGTTATTGGGCTGATTGAAGGTACCTGAGCTGTTAAGCCTTGAGCGCTTAAGTAGGTTGTAGCATCAAGTAGTCTGCATTTAGAAACATCAACAAGTAAACCATAGTGACGTAAGAAATCAGTTCCAAGTATAGGAAATTTAACATCTGCTACAATAAACTTCCAATTAAACTTTCGGTGTAGCCCGAAGTCTAACTTAAGTGAACGAGTTCCAAAAGTTTTAATTCTGCTATGATTGGCAGCTTCTAGAGAAAGTGAACTTGGTGGCAGGGGTGGTCCCTGTTTATTGAACGGTAAAACGCTGACTTCTGCTCCAGTGTCAACTAAAAACTGTTTGTCTGAATTCCTGTCTTTAACGAAAAATAAACGGCTCTTTGTTTCAGTCAGCAGGTCGGCCGCATTCACGTGCTGACTCTGTCGTTTTCCTGGGAGTGGCTACAGGGTTGTTGACACTTACGAGCCTTGTTTCCAAATCGCTGGTGGTAAAAACACAGAGGCTGTTTACCAATTGATGAGGCTGCATTGGGTTGGTTGGCTGGTTTTTCCTGCTTTTTAGACAATGTGGCCAAAGTCTTGTTTATCTCATTCAATTGAGCTTGTAGGTTGTTGAAAGCGGTTGACTCGGGCGGACGTTGAACAGAGTTCACATTGAAAGTTTGCACTTCCATAGCTTTGTCGGCGAGCTTTGCCAACTCCTCTAGCGGTGTTGTAGACTTGGTTGTTACAGCCAATAATTGACGTACATGCTGAGGTAACCGTTGTAAAAATAACTCACGAACTAATGGATGGTCAGCGGGACTATCATCTAATAGCTGTTGGAATCGCCTAAGGAGCTGGGAAGGTTTACGGTCGCCTAATTCTTCTGTTGCCAATAACTGCTGCAGCTTCTGAGCCTTGGTTGTCGTTGTTCTCTCTAGAAGTTTCTTTTTTAACTCATCATATGCGTTTTCTGCCGGCTTTTGGATGAGCAGATCACGAATATCTGCGGCGACTTCGGGTGAAAGGGATGCTACAACATAATAAAATTTTGTGTCTTGATTTGTAATCTTTCGGGTAGCGAACTGTGCCTCCACTTGAGCGAACCATATTTGTGGATCGGCAGGCCAGAATTGAGGTAGCTTTAAAGCCACGGTATTGCAGATAGCGTCGGTTTTGTTTTCCTCTGGATCAGGCATTTTGCAGGATTGACGAGTAACGAAGACAACGAAGAATCGGTGTGAAAATAATCAGTTTTGCAGGCGTTGTGTAGCCAGTTTACTGTGCTGCGATGTTGTTCGTTCTTTCGTCGGGGTCACCAATGTAGAACTCAAAGACTACGCTTGCATATTACTTGTTAAAATGTCTTTATTTCGGAGCGACTAACAACAGTGTTTTACAAACAACAACTTCGCCCCAGTAATGCCTTGCGGCCCCTGGTGCACAGGGAACCCGCCGTTACAGACTTTTTAGGACTATTCGAAGAATCAGTTTAACCAGATGCCCATGAATAGGTTATTCATGAGCTCCTGATTCAACGCAAAAAATGCTTTTTCAAAGCATATGTACGTAAAATGGTTTGAAATAACTTTATTCAATCAACATTTTCAGTGCTGACGAAGGGTGCAACCGGGCAAGGATTATTCGGTAGTGATCGCGGCAGTACTAGTTCGGAGACATTTCGATTTCCGGAAAATAGGCGTAAATGTGCCAATACTACTTCGTACGTCTTCGTCTTATCACGTTTTTTCGCTAGGTTGCGCAGTTAAGAGAAAATCATTTTCTGCTGTTCCGAACAATCTTTTTGCAATCCTCAGTTAGACCAATTATGGCCCTAATTATATCCATTTTGAAATCACTGGTGATTTCTGCAATCTGATTGGTTAAAAAGTGTGCGATTAATTCCTAAATTGCATCCTTTTGCTTCATTAATCGCATCCTTTTTTCCAACCAATCACAAAACAGTGTCTTTTATTATCAGTGTCTTTTATAAAGTTGAGATTTCAAAATGGATATAATTAAGTGGTAATTAAACTTCGTGTCGTGCAATTTTGGGCCAGAAATCACACTCGTGATTATCAAACTAATCACTCGTATGATTTCGGCCCAAATTGCACTCCACTCAGTTTAATTACCATTATTAACTAAACTTGAAGGAATGAAAATGTGCCCTTCTCCCTACCCTAGTAGATCATTACCCTCCCGCCTCCCCCATCGCACCAAGAAACTGTGTGGTGACCTATAAATAATGCCAGAATGGATGGCTTACTGGGTGGTTTCTTTGTTGCAACTCGTAACTTAAAAATCGTTACTAGATCCTGACTCAGCCGTTTTCACTAAATGATAGCTATAGTAATTTTTGTTTGTTTTGCTTGACAGGATTCTGGTCTTATATATTTGTCAGATTCAGAGATTGAGTCGCGACCCTGTCCTACTTTTCCACCCCCTACCGATCCTCCAGCTCCTAGAGTAATACCATATTGGAACCTGGGGTGTGATTGGGGATTCGTGCCCTGTTGCAGTATGTACAACTACAGAAAAATTTAAGTGTCAATGTCGTCACTTAAAGTTATGCAGACATAACACTGGAATAGGCCAATCCAAGGTTATTTCCGCCGTTTGACACAGATCAGTTATCGAAAATTAATCGCCACTACTGGACAGAACAGCCAAAAATTAGTAAACCTGCCAAATTTGAGGGTGATGTGTCAAAAACATGAGAAGATACAGTTCTGCAAAGTTGAGAAATTTAACAGAGAATGTATGAGGGGGTGCAAACTTTTGCACAAAAATGGCCACAGCCAAGAGAGCATAAATAAGAGAGGGAAACTTGTTAATGGGGCACGCGCCGTGATGATTCCCATCTGTGCTATTTTTAGTAACCGGATGCAGTTTAATGTTAACATAAATAGTACAAAATAGTGCTAAATTATGGTAATTCCTTTGTTTCTACTGTCTAATCAACACTTTTTAGTTGTAATTAGTAGTGTTTGTTTCACAGATTAAGTGCATGCACTCTATCTATTTCACGGATTAAGTGCCATCACTCTATCGCATTGTTCTATAGTTATATTATATAGCAAATCTCTTAGTTATTATTTAGTTTTCCAAACAAAGATCAATACAAAGAGTATGAGCAAATTAAGCTCATATCTTGAGCTGTAACTGAATTTTAACGATGTCTGTCTGATTTTAAGAGTGACATTGACACTTATATAATTAAATCTTATTGCTGCGAGCGAAGCGAGTAGCCTCCTATTCGGAACACAGTGTAATCTGTGGATGTCACTAGACGAACATGCGATACATACGATCAGCGGTTCAAGTCCATACCGTATCGAGAGTCGATTCAAGGATGTCACTAGACAAACACGCGATACATACGATCAGCGATTCAAATCTTAAGCTTTTTCTAAATATACTAGCTTTTTAAAATCAGTTAGTTTTATAATCATTGCCAACGCTAGCCGTTTGAGATTGTTTGAAAAATTGCTTTACTCAAAGTGCTAAATATTTTGAACTGTGTGTGTCCGACACTGATCCTTGTAGTTCAATATTGAAGGTCAACTAGCAGTGTTCGTCACACAACGTTTACGCACAGGAGATAGACAAGAAACATTTGATATATCAGAGAAAGCGGGGTACATACTTTCGTAAGTTTTAGGGGAACAGTTCTGCTAACGTGGATACACCAGCTGTTTTCTGCTCGCAGCACTTCACTTTCTATTAGAAATAGCTAGTTTATTAATATATTATTGTAGTTCAATTAATTCAAAATAGATAACCGTTATATAATCTTGCCATAATGCACTGTAAATTATACATTTGTTAGATTCCGGTAAAGCTGCATGATCACTTCTGTATTGGAGCCAGCAAAATTCATAAACGTTTTATGATATATCGATCAAATTTTCAAATTTTCTCATTCAGGATTTGGACGCAGGAAAAGGCGGAGTATCTGTCCTTGGAATGTTCTTCGAGAATGTTTGAGACAGCGATCTTCGGGCGTGCGTTCCCGTCCACTATTGATGGCAAAGGCTCAGGAAAGAGGAAGAACAAATCCAGTACTCAAAAGTCCCAGGATTATTTCAGAAACATGGCTATGGTCTGAGGAAATTATAAGGTACAGTAGTTTCTTTGTTAATTAAAGTGACTCACTACCACTGGGAACATAATAAGAAAACGTTTAAAAACGTTTTTTGAAGTGAAATCTAATGCTTATTCCAATAATCAATCACCGCTAGCGCGGTTGTTTTTTGAGATAATCAGCATTGAATGGATGCCTATTTACGAGATTTTGCGCCACTGGAAGCGAAAAGAAAAGAATTATGCAAATCGCGAGATACCAGTTCTACAAAGACTTCAATAGCACAAATGTTGATTAATGGTGTATTCTACATAATGGATTACATACTTTTGATGTGGAACGAAAAAAAAAATTTTCACACATTTGATCGGTCGCAACAATAGGTATCGTAGTTCGATTGCTGAGAACCACTCTACAATAACCGGTTGTGTATTTCTAAAACAATGACTCATGCCTGTTTTTAGCAACACTTCTAATCGAAAGACAATCAAGGCCATAGTACCAGACACTATTACCAGTTGGCACCTCAGTGCATTTGCCATGTCGTCACGTACTGGTATGGGTGTGGCCAATCCATCTACTCTCACCGTCTTCCAGTCATTCTTCGTTTCATTCACACTTCCATATTCTGTGATTCGTGGAGAAGACGTCAGCGTCATTGCAACAGTCTTCAATTACATGGATAAATGTGCAACGGTGAGCTCAAGAACTGTAAAGTCTGTTATGTCAACGACCTCTTCAAAAACATATCGGGCTTCCTTGCTAAAAGTCCAATTTGACATTTCCATAGGTTCGCATACGCTTGACCAAAACAGACCATTTCCAACTGAATTCAACTGCTGATCCAAAACTTTGTGTTTGTGGCAACGAAGCCAAGTCCGTAAAATACGTCATCACACCTGTTCAACTTGGTCACATACCCCTGACGGTGACAATTCAGAATATTGCACCCAGTCTGTGTAAAAACTCTTCTCAAGAAGCTCCTCTAGGAATATCAGATGCTGTGACACGTAAACTTCTGGTTGAGGTATTTTCATGTATCTCTGCAGCTTAAATATATCACCGTTCTTATCTTATTTATTGTTAATTTTGCTCGTCGTTCTTAGCCTGAGGGTGTTCAACAAGAGTATACCTACAGCAATTTCATCTGTTCGCCAGGTAAAGGAATGACAATCGTAGAATATGGAGTTTATTTGACGTGCTATACTCCAACCAGATGTAGCGGGTTCATTACACAGTCAACCCGCTTTGATGGGTTCAAGGAGAACCCTTGATTTCCTATAGTATGTACCGGGCGCTCCACCACCAGTAGCAGCTTTATCAATCCGCTATAGTCTAACTCGTTGTAGCGTGTGTTGACAGTTAACCCTCTAAAAAGGTTTGAGAACCCTTGATGTTTATAGTATATACTGGGTGCTCAACAGCCGGCAGGAGCCGATTCATCAACCTGCCATAGTCGTACCCGTTGTAACTGGTTCCTTGATTTCCTATACTTGGCGCTCAACCAGCTGTAGCGCGTTGACGATGAACTCCCTATAACGGGCTGGGTTGTAACGGGTTTATCAACCCGCTACCACTGGTTGGCATTTTTGGAATTTTTAAAGTGCTTAAGAAAGCCATTCATTTTAATCCAGAATTAGCAGTAGACTGACGTTATCCGAGGGAGAGCAAAGGCTCAGAGCCTATGCGACCTTTCCGAAAGGGAGTATGCGAGTAGAAATTGTCATGAACCAAAGCAAATTCGTTGTTAAAAACCAATGCCGAAAAGTGGTTAAGGTTTTGTATCTACCTATTTTCTCGTTTTTCATAAGTCAAGTCGCGTGGATTGTAGGTGTCTAATCAAGCGGCTTTCTACTAATTGAAATTTGCATTTGCTTTCATGATTAGACAACGCAAAGCTGTTCTCGGAGATGTACACGTTGAAAATTTTACTTCCAAAGCAAATCGTCCCAGGTTCTGTTCATGCAACCGTCTCTGTAATAGGTGAGTGATACCGGAAACAGTCTAGTTAGCCTATACCTTCCCAGCCCTCCGCCCCCTCCTATCCCAGAGAGTCTGTCTAGTAAACAGCTATTTCTCGTTTTTTTTATGTATTTTCCTTAAAATTCAGGGGATTTAATCGGTCCCAGTTTAATTGGTCTTGAAGGATTACTCAGGCTACCAACTGGTTGTGGTGAACAAAACATGGTAAAGTTTGCACCCAACATTTTCATCATGCAGTATCTGAACAGCACTAACCAACTTACTAGCGACATCAAGACTAAAGCAGAGGGTTTTCTCAGAACAGGTAATGATGTTACTGATGTTATTTCATGCTTTCCTGTTGCTCTCATATATTTGTTTTTGTTGCATTTTATTCTCTGACATTTTTTCTTTCTCAAATTTGTCAGGATACCAACGAGAAATGACATTCAAGCGTAAAGATGGATCGTACAGTGCTTTTGGTGACAGTGATAAAGAAGGAAGCTTATGGTAAGGATGTGATATTTCTTCAGTTGAAAAAATCCAGTGACACCCTACCATTGCGCACATGCGCACCTCGAGAGCTGGAAAATTCTACTAAGCAAACTATTGGATTAACTAGGGAATGGGGATCTTGATGGAGATGATTTTTCGGTAGGGTGGCTATGCGTACCCCCATAAAAATCTTGACTATGGCACTGAAATCTAGATAACCTAATGTGTAAGTTGAATGTTTCATTATTTTGAATTTCGACAGGTTGACAGCTTTTGTTCTTAAATCCTTTTCTCGAGCTCGTCAATTTATTTTTATCGATGATAAAGAGCTGGAGGGTACAATAAAGTGGATTAAATCAAAGCAACTTGAAACAGGCTGCTTTAGAAAATATGGAAACCTGTTTTTTAAAGAGATCAAGGTAACGTGTTGAAGTGAGCAACTTTTTGGAAGAAGATCAAGACATGCATACTATTGATGTTGCACCCTTTTAGTTCAATGTGCTTGCATCTCACAAAGATATTGACTTTTCTAGGGTGGTGTATCAACGCCTGTTACCTTGACGGCTTATGTACTGATAGCACTTCTGGAAAGTAAAGTTAACCCAAAGGTATTCACCTATGAATCCGAATTTTAACAAAGTCACGATGTCTCTAACATATTTACCATTGGTGTTGCAGAGTGGCGTCATCCTTAAAGCTCTTAAATGCATTACGACACAGAAGGATAGCGTGACAGATGCATACAGTAATGCAATCATTGCTTATGCACTAACACTTGCCAAACATCCTAGTTGTGGAGAATTTCTGAAAAGACTCAAGTCTCAAGCCACTTTAAAATGTACTTCTGATTCTTTATTACTACGTTTACGTCATAAACTTTAAAACGTTTCTGTTTGTAATTCTAATATTTGGTTCATTGAACTTTTGCATTTTAGGGGGGAACATGTACTGGGAGAAAAAAGAAAAATCAAAGAAGCAAGCACCATTTCAGCCGGCCTGGACACCACCCTATCAACGTTCTTCTTCCATTAACATCGAAATGACATCCTATGCACTCATGGCCATGATTGGTGATGGAACCGATTCCAATGCGATTGCTGAGTCTATGCCTATTGTACAATGGATAACTAAGCAAAGAAACGAACTTGGGGGATTTTCATCTACTCAAGTAAAGCTTTGAACTCTACCTAAACCCCATTCCTAAAATTGAAATACGCTTATTGCACATTTACTTTCACGTACGAATTTATTGATGCCCGTTTTTGCTATGTACTATAGGATACGTGTGTAGCTCTACAAGCGCTTTCAAGGTATGCCAGTCATGTTTATAGAGAAGGCACAAGCATGCGAATAGATGTTGGAAGCCTTTCAAATAGTCCTTTTCAGCACAGTTTCTCCATATATGATCACAATCGTTTGGTGTTACAAAAAGTTGAGGTAAGAACAAACGCTTTGCAGGTTTTCGACAAACACCGGATACATCATCAAATACACATCCTTCTTAGTGATATTCCAATGATGCATATTGTTTTAAATTAGATCCCGTCAAAAAATCTTCCGATGGAAAACATTCCTATTGTTGTCGGTGGACAAGGATGCGCCCTTGCACAGGTAAGCAAATAGCTGAGACAGTATGACAAAGAAACTTGGTAGCTACTCAGCAAGACAAACAGATCAACTGGCAATGTTCACTGAATTTTTCCAATTGTTTCCAAGTCCGATCTAGGTTTAAATTTGGTATCTTAACGTTTTGAAAACTTTAACATGACAATTAGACAAATCTATAACGAATATAGCTAAGGATATCAAATAATATGTTAACCTTAGACCATGTCAGATAAACATTTCGAATTCAACCATATTTTCAGGTTAACGTTCAATACAACATCCCAGATGTTGATAAAACACCTGCCTTTAAACTGTCTGCAAGTGTCCAGCACCAGAAACGACGATTTTCTACTCGGAAAACGGAGGCAGGAGAAGTGTTATGTCAACCTCTTGAAGTCAACGTTTGTGCCAAGTGAGTGGGTTTTTTTTCCTAATGAATTTGAGTAAATGTATTCAACCGACAAACCTTTCGTTATAATATCTAGCTACAATGTTTTTATTTAACCTGTGAGAGAAAGATGGTCATTTAGTGAGTACTATAGTTGATATTGAACAAAAGAAAACTGAACACACTATGGGTTAAGTCTATTACTAACTATAAGTTTGTCAACTTTATCACGGATTAAATAAAACCACTCTGTGACGTACAATGATTATGCAAAGACTATGCAATAAAACGTAACTATATATGGAACATTATGGAATTGTTCAATTTGATCATAATTATATGAAGGTGGCTTGAAGACGATAAATCAGGCATGGCCATAATAGATGTCAAAATGGTGTCTGGGTTTGTTCCTGATGAGCAGTCTTTGGAGAGGGTAAGAATCTTATACTATCTTGCTCAGACTGCAATCAGTGCGTCAATGATTATTTGATAAAATGATACAGATAATCCTTTTGTTGTTGTTGGTGTTTTATTTCACTTGAAATATTATTATGGTTTACCTGTACCATGTGCATGTACGACATAATTGTGTACCACAACATTTATCAACTCTGTTGGCATGGGAGGGAAATATGAAAACCAACCGACCAATCGAACAACCGAAAAACCGAACAACCGAAAAACTGAACAACCGAACAACCGAACAACCGAACAACCAGACAACCAGACAACCAGACAAAAAGCAAACAAACAAACAAAACAAACAAACAAACAAAAATAATTGCCACTGGTCTAATGATGATACTCAGCAAAAAGCATTCGTTTCTAGAATGACAATATATTTTTATTATGTAGACATTATGTAGCCAATTCCATCTTCCCGACAGCTTTCAGTTTTTAAATGATCTTAAAACTTAGTCAGGTTCTATTAATTTACCGAATAATCTCCATTGCATGTGATATGCCTGGGTGAGATTAATGATATGTCATCATTGAACAGCCAGTTTCAAATCGCGATTGCTGAAGGCTTTATTTCTTACAATTTTAGCTACTAAATCGTTTTGATCTCAATCTGATGAAATTTGAAATACAAGAAAACAAGGTGGTGCTCTATTTTGATGAGGTAAGACTATTTTCTCAAAAGGTAAATTTGACTTTTAAAGTTTTTGAAGTAATAGTTTTCTAAATTTTTATTTCTGCTAACTGTAATTGTTTTCTCAAATTTGTGGGTAGTTGTATGCATAACTTTGGGGTTTGGGTGCCTTTGCAAGATTTTATATCTAGTGTCTAATTTTTATATTATCTAGTGTCTTCCATAAACGCTCAATAACTATGAAGATTTACAAATAGTTTACAGACATTACCATGAAGATTTTCAAAATGGGCCATTGTTACATGATCTACGAAACAGATTAAAGCCATTTTTGTTTACAAATAAACATATGATTCAGTCTTTAAATGCTCCGACCTGTAAATCCCAACTTACTATACAGTCAGTTTCTAAACTATTTACAATTTTTTTCATATTATGAAAATGGGCAAAAATTTTCCACTGATGTAATTTGCCGATTTTACATGTGAAAATGTCTTAACAGTTGTAGGAACAGTAACAGTTTTAAGGTTGTAGTACTTTACGAGATGACAGCACTTTCACACGCTACCTTTTTGACACGCAAATTTGTTTAGCTTGAAAATGTCGGAAATCCTTACAAAACAAGTTAGCTAGTACATGACTGCTCGCGCTTTGAAATTTCCCGCCATTTTTACACCGGTCTACACCGAAAATCCGTAATAATGTTTTAACAGTGGAAATGTTTACAAGAAACATGATATATGGTTGTTTAAAAGTCTCCCCAACTGAATTAAAAACTAACAAATATGATCATGAGCGAAAGTAACTTTTTTTATCGATTAGTATTTCAAAAGCATTCCGAAGTCTTTTTAAGGGTCTACTTGATCATATCTGTACAGGCATTCGATTTACAGAACGGGCGATATGGCCGCTGTCAATAAAATCATAAAAAACAAAAACAAATTGGGCTTTTGTTGATTAATTTTCAATCATCAATTCACAGATAGAAGAGACTTGTTTCAGTTTTGGGATTCTTCAAACATCTGTTGTAAAGAAAACCAAGCCTGTAGCAGTTACTGTCTACGAATACTACGACACAGGTAAACCACAACTAAGTACCAGGCTTACACTCAAAGATGATTTCAGAAGACAATGTTCTATATTTGATTTTAGACAAATCAGCCACAACAATGTACAAGATAACGAAAGAGCTATGTGAAAGGAATGTCGGTAAAGTATTTTAAAGTATTTCTTTAAAAAGTATTAATTCACTGATTGCGAGTTCTGGATTGCGCGTGGGTGGAGGCTTTTTAACAAAGGCTTGCCGGCTATACCCTGTTGGACACAATTATGAGGTTTTTTTTTCTAAATTGTGAAAATGGTATCCTTTTCACCTATTTTTCACACAGAAAATTGTACCCCTTATCTGTTACCCTACACTGAGTCAAGAAATAACATCAAAGATCTTGAGGATCCGTGCGAACGCTCCAGCAATGATGGGTCTCGAATTGCGTTGTAAAATTTTGCACTGGCCGTTGTACAGGGGTGTTACACGGCACAACGCCGAGAAATGTCGATGAAATCTTATGTTACACAATGTTATTGATCGAGACCCATCATTGCTGGAGCGTTCGCACGGGTCTTCAAGATCTTTGATGTTATTTCTTGACTCAGTGTAGGGTAACAGATAAGGGGTACAATTTTCTGTGTGAAAAATAGGTGAAAAGGATACCATTTTCACAATTTACAAAACAAACTCATAATGACACTTTTGTCAAACGTCACTGCGAGACACGTCGCAGCAAAAAAATTCCATTTTGTCAACCAGCAACTGTCAACAATTGGGGTCAACAATAGGACATTTTCGCTCCATATAAGGGAATCCGGAATGATGCAAGATTCTGGATTCCTAGAGCTGTCTTATGGATCCAAATGGCCGGATTCCAAGGGCTGGATTCTGGATTCCAAGGACTGGATTTCGCATTCCAAAATCAAATTTTTCGTGGATTCCTGATTCTGGATTCCCTTATATGTGGCAAACATTTGAACGATAGCTACAACTACCAGAATGCTTTATGAATTTTCTTTCAGACTGCTGAATCGCCATAAACTGATTATAATTTTAAAACAGTAGAAAAAGGTGGGATAAAGAAGAAATACAATGTCAAAAGACTTAAATATCTTTGTTGTCTTTTTTAACATGTCTAGATCCTTGTCCTTTGTGTCCTACCAAGTTAGATGCAAATGCTCTCCAGTCCGCACTCTGTACGAACAATTATGGTAAGATAATCCGCCCTTTTTAAAGGTTCACGCAGCCATGCAGCTATTCGAATTCCGCAGGCCAGAAAAAGTTTAAAGAAGGTTTGAAATTCCTGGACTTTCAAATTTTTGACATTTTATATCTAGGCTATCGGTGTTAGCCTGCGTCACATCCAGACATGGCTCTGGTTTAATATAACCAAAACGGAAGTTACAACAAGTCCAACGACTAAACCAGAGTTTTGTTCGGGGGCTAGTGTAGGCTGCGAAGGTTAGTCGGGCAGAAACATCGATTTTGAGATCATGGAATTGGATTAAAAGCCATGGAAATATCCGATGGAGTTTTGTTTACCAGTTTCTGCATAACTCTGACCCTGACTGGGCTCATATCAATTAACTGGTACACATTATTGTTACGTTAGCAATACTTATGTGATAACCTTTATTGGCCCATGATTTCTTCTAGTTTTGTCCATACAAACGACTTTGCCAAATGGTCTAAGATCGCTGGAGTTTCTGGTTGGTCGTCAAGAGCTGAATTCGACCAAGGCTTATGAAAGGAAAGACTTCTATGGAGTCTATGATGTTCCCCTGCCCAAAGGCTGTCGTTGTGCCGCTTTGCATGGTACGGGTGCCCGTGCTTATGTTCTCTTGAAAAAGAAACCTGAAATTGTAGTTGATAAGAAGCTGAAGCGTTTGGATTTAGGCGAGAATGCGACCGTTTTGGATCGAAGAGACGTTTCTTTAAGTTCCTTGGCACTGGCCTCGACCAAATGTTACTAGATAAAGAATTATCAGTTAAAGATCATTTACGTTAGAAAACTAAGAATTTAGCTTAAGTCTGAGAATCAATGAAATTCAGTTGATTTAAAAGATGGTACGATATAATACAATAGGTTACTGAAGTAGATATTAAATGAGTATTGATTAAAAGTAATTCCTGGCATACTGAAGACATGAAAGTCTGTTCTAGTTGTATTCTGTGTAGATCAAAATCAGGTGCAATCCCAACATTGCTTCGTCCAGTGCGAGGAGCAATTCAAGGAAAAAAACAATACAGTAAAGCACAGCTCGGCTTAAAGATCTCTCCGCAAGCACAGAATTTGTGAAATCGAAATTGGACCAGGCGCCGGGCGGGCCCTTTGATGCGAAAAAGTACCAGCAGTTTCACAAAAGAGGCTTACCAAACAATACCTGATCGATAATACGATTTTGGACTTTTTTTTCTCAATACTTTTCAAAGTATTCCTTAAGTATCCTCTGAACGGTTTCCGGTTTTTGTATATAACACTGCACCCACTCCCTAAAGAATAATCCTGGACTGCTACCCTGAATACCAGTAAGCCAAACGTAAGAGAAAATGCGCACCATGCGCGCGCTCTTAAGAATACATCTGGAAGCAGTCACGTAACCGGGTACATACGAATTTTCGAAGGTTGTCCAATTAGAATACCGTCTCTAGACTCGGACCAGGGCGTGCCCAAAATTAGAAATGAAATGGTCAAAAAAAGTTATATGATAACATGTTTATTGACTGAGTTAGGTTGGGCCGGAAGGGAAATTACTTGGCTCTCGTTTATTCCGGTTAGAACTTTGCTGCGCTCGGTCTATACTGTCATGACTTCGAGCCGACAAAATGAGTCAAATATTTCTTCCCACTCAGCCGATATTCGATAAGTACTGTACAGGCCCGCAAATGATCAAAGGCTCGCAAGTGAATCCAGGCCGCAAATGAACCCACTAGAGGCCCGCAAAGAAACCCAGGGAGGTCTAAAAGGAAAATGAGGAATCTGGATGGAACTGAAAAAAAATCATACCGTCAAATAATTAGAATATTTTCAATATTCATGAAATAAGTAGCACAAGAGTATGAGTATCCAAACTGAATCTAAACATAGTAAACAGAAACAAATGTATTTTTTGATCAAATGTATATCAACCAATATGCTAGATTATTGTTCTCGATTCCGTAATTTAATATTAGAATATATTAAAAACAATATAACGGCGTAGTTAATTGTGTGATTGATAACGGATTTCAGCCCAGACTTCGTGCGTTACCTCAATGCACTCTAAGGGATCTATAAACCAAGAGACCATAATACTAAGAGAGCGAACTCAGTATTGATGTCTCGCGCGCCCAAGGGTCTTACAAAAAACTAATTCAAAAGCCGAAAGCAAACGGTCCCGTCCGCGCGCAAGTCAAAAATCAAATTCTCTCGTTTGAGAAATTCTAATTTTTTAGCGAAATTAGTAAAAATAGTCCTTAGTCGCCGCGAACATCGCACAGACATTTGGCTTAACGTAACTTAACATCGCACATTCTTTTGACTTAACTTTTGGCTAAACCTTTGACTTTAGTTAGGCAGTTGATCTTAACTTCAATTCCGTAAATTTGAACGATAAGTAGTTGTTTCTGTATGTCCGCCAGATAACAGCTTGACCTTTTCTATCGACGTAGTTGCCCAAGTATTTAGCGTTCAAGTTGGAATAAAAGCAGCTGTTGTACCACCACGCACCAAGCCTATCAACTGAACAGTGACCAGAGTACTTATCGTTGTCCCTGTCTTTGGTAGAGAAAGCCATGTTGTTATGATAAGTTAACGAGTCTCCAGCGTTACCTGAAAAGTGGCCTATTCTCAGTCTGTACTTGTCTGCTTCACCACCAACACTGAAGCTGTTATATTGGGCATATACTCTGTTGTGTTGCCAGTCTTCTAGATCGATACGAAGTATCGTTCCCTGTCTAGTTGTCAGTCGATGGATGTTGTCGTTACCCAACCAAAACTCGCCATTCAGGTTTCCAAACCCTGTCTTGTATTCTTTCCAGTTGAGGTAGAAGTCTACTGATCCATCTTGTCTTCTCTGAAAAACTGTCCATCCCCCACCGTCGGTTGTCATATCACAGTAAACTTCAAAGGCACTTTGATCGTCAGGTTTTACTGTGTACTTGCCGTTAAGTCTTTCCCCTAATTTGTAAGCATCTGAGCAATCTCTTGTGAACACTTGTAAACTTGTTCGAGTTGTGACGTAGAAAAATCCAGCACTTGTAGCAGTGCAAACAAACACACCTGAATCTGTTAATTTCACGTCTTTTAGGATCAACGAACTCTCTCTTACTTCATATCTTCCAGCAGGAAGAATGTCATTCTCTTTTCTCCAACGTATTACCGGTTGAGGATCCCCTTGTGCCGTGCAGTTTAGAACTAAGTTTGTACCTGGAATGGTTTCGTAAACTTCAGGAGACTTAAGGATAAACCTTGGTAGCTCAACGACAACCACCACTGACCAGGCGGTGACAGAACCGACAACATTCTCCGCCTTACAAAAATAGGTTCCAGAATCATCTTTCGTAGATCTCATCAAAGTCAATTGTGAATCACTGATAAATGTACGACTTTTTGGCAAGGAGCCAATAGCCTTGGACCACGTGACTTTTGGTTTGGGATGTCCACTTACTTGACATGTTGGTAGCGTGACATTGTTACCTATTTTCACATGGATTGGCCCTTTGTTCAAAGTCACGCGAGGAATAAAGTTCACTTCGATTCGCGCTGTGCTTTTTTCTTTTCCAAGAACATTAGAAACCCTGCATTGATAAATTCCAGTGTCATTGGATGTAGCGTTTTTTATCTCCAGTTTACCACTATCATCACTAACAATGGACCTTGATATGGCACTACCTACTTTACTCCATTCAATAATTGGTCGCGGATAACCACTTGCAGAACACTTCAAAGTGGCCGTACTACTTTCATTGATGATCAAATGAGCAGGAGAAATGATAACCGATGGTGCTGCTAAGGAAGGTCCAGGTTCTCCCTTTGGCCCTTGTTTACCTTGAGGTCTAGGAAAACCGTCTTTACCAGGATCACCTTTAAAACCACGAGGTCCCCGTTTTCCTTGTGGACCAGGGTAGCCTATAGGTCCTCGTCGTCCTTTTCTACCTGGAGGTCCTCTTAAAATGATAAGAGGTTTCGTGTTATATAAGTAAGGCAATCTTTTCTTCAGTTTTCTGTCTATTATCTTTGCAATATGGTGTGTTGCTTTATCGCCCAATGTGTCGTTCACAAATGTGTCTTGAGCTCTATCGACATCACGCCTAAGACGTCTTCTCACAGCAGAAAGCACAAAATATTCGGCGTCCATCAAGACTTTCCTGATGTCCGCTTTCAAGATCATGTTGTCCTTCAACTGGTCAATTCTTGTGTTGTATTTCCTCAGCATCATTTCAATGCGGACAAATTCACCGCAACACAGTAAAATAGTCACCAATGACGTAATAGCAGTGATGAGTGAGAAATAGCTTGATTTTTCTTTTTGTGCCATTTTGGAAAGGGAAAGCGTTGCAGACTGCGTTTCTGTATTGGTAACGGAGTTCCTTTCTGGCAATTTTTCAATGATTTTGAAACATGAGAAAACAGGCAAAGATTGTCTTGGTCATACATTGTCGACCATTGTCGACCTTTAGACGTTTTATTATAGTTTTACATTCGTGGAATTGTTATTCAGTTTGCAAAAAAATGAGATAAGAGTAAGAATCCCTCGTTCAGGTTCTTCAACTGTTACGCAGCACATTTTAACAATTTCAGTGATAATTTGATCAGTATGAAAAACACCTGTTTTATTAGTTTGCAATTGATTTTCGATAGGTCTTAACTTGACTCGTCATGAGTTAGTCGCATGATGTATTAAGTATAGTGACTGACCTTGAAGTATACCTTGAATTATGACAAGTAACAATATGTTTACTAAGCACTATAAATAGAATTATACCTTTATAAGAACACACAGTCACACGTACACGCAGTAGATCAAGACTACAGTAACTCAGTGAACTAGATTGGGTGGACCTCAAGTATAGATAACGAGCCGAGTAAGGAACGTACGCCTACTAAAAGCCGTGCTGCCTCAGGAAAATTCATTCTAGTTTTACTGGTTCTGTAAGTCGAAAAGCTCAAGTGCTCTACCAACAATAGACAGTAGATTGACCCAAAACTAACTACTAGTCCTCCACAGTTATAGAGTATATTATTCCTCTATAACACAACCATCATAAGTACTGTTTGATGTTATTCTTATCTCATTTTATCTTGGGGAAAACCCGGATTAGTTCAGATATAAAACCTTTCAGTGGAGATAGTTTAGTTCTCTTGGCGAAGGGTCATAATGACGTTCACAACTAAAGCAACTGGCAAATAATGTGGTCTACTGATCATTTTAACGAGCTGAAGCTCACCACGATTCCAAATATAGTACCATCGATGTTCATGTTGAGTAAGGACATTCCTTTTATAATTTCGTACCTCCTTTTCTTTTACCAGGTATACATAATCCAAAAAAGGCTAAGAAAGTGAGGAAGTTTCAAAAGATGTACTTGCCTTTCCCTCCGCTTTGCCTCACCATCTCTCCTCCACTCCCCCTCATCTTCGCCCATTCACGAAGTATTTATTGTTATCGCAAATGAATATACAGCATGCTATTATAGGGCCTGGGTTTTGGTATCCATATGTAAGTTTAAGCTGTTTGTCGGTTGTCAGTCAGCAGTTCTACTGATGTCTTTCGTTTGTTATTTGGTCCTAAGTTCATTCAATTCATCGGTTACAGGTTTTTGTCAATTTTGTCAGCGGTCGACATTATTTTTCGGTTGTTTGTCATTAGTCGATCAAATACATCCAGACCCTCTTGTTGCTCAAGAAATGACTTTTCCGTGTTCGAATAGTGTCGTCCCACGTGCTTCTAATTCATACTAAACTCGCCCACACCTTCGTCATTTGCCCTCCATACATGAAGTACTGTAAGTACTGAGCATCGATCATATGCTTGCGCTTAGGCAGTGGCGTAGCTTCCAATACGCATATACACACGTATGCACCTCAGACGCTAGAAATGTAACATGATATAAAACCGAACAGATATTGTGTAGAATAGTTCCCTTCACAGTTCTCTGCGCCATCTTGAAAGGTAGCCGTGCCTTTGCATCGAAGCGAGACGAACGGTGAGCTTGCAATGGTGACCTGTGAATAATTGTCCTAGGTGTTAAAAAAGGTATCTATCATTGCACGCTCACCGTTCGTCTCGCTTCAATGCAAAGGCACGACTACCTTTCAAGATGGCGCAGAGAACTGGGAAGGGAACTATTCTACACAATATCTGTTCGGGGGGACTATTGAGGCTGACGAAGCATAGTATTACATAGTCGTGAATATAGAATATTCTGTTTTTATATACACCATACAGACTAAAATACTGATTTATTTGTTTGGTTTTATTCTACGCGGCCGTTCGTACAATTTCCCCTTCGCATTACAGTTTTAAATCATTATAGTCGGAAGTTTATATATCAGTCACCCACTTGGGAAATTTTTGTGATAAGATAGCAAGCGAACAGTTATTAGCACTATTAATATATTGCCAGTTTCTAAATCGATACGAAGTAGTTATTTTAAACTCCTAGGCTTTAAACTTCTCGTCCAGCAGCTCGCGCTTCGCATTTGCACAAAGATCAATTATTATCACTTTTAAATGCCGTGCTTCCTGAATGGAACCCCGATATATCGATCTTCGATTTAACGATGTTCCCAGTATAACGATCAACATTTTTCAGCCTTACCTATATGTTACAGTACTGACAAAGGTATTAAACAGAACCCCGATTTAACAACCTCCCGATAGAGTGATCTAATTTTACCAGTTCCTTGGCTTACTTCGGGGTTCCGTAGAAGAATTAGGCCTACTCCGGGCCCTATATAAAGTCGCCTTAAATTGCACAAAGTCGCCTTAAGTCTCATCAACTTTTTGACCAATTTTTGCTTAAATCGCCATGACTCAAGTACACACCTCTGGAACCATCGACCCCTAGGCCTACTCAGGCTCTTAAGTCGCCTTAAGTCGCACAACGTCTCCTTAAATCGCTCAAAGTCGCCTCAAATCGCACAAAGTCGCCATAACTCCCATCGACTCTTTGGCCAATTTTGGCTTAAATCGCCTAAAGTCGCCCTTATTTAGTCGCCTTAAGTTGCCCAAAGTTACGGCAACTTTAGGGCCCGGAGTAGGCCTAGGATTGTGAACGCCACCGTAAGGAAGTGGATAGAGCGGTTTTTATATAGCTGAGAACGGTACGGTCCGTACCGTGACCGTGTGAGCACCGTAATTTCTATAAAAACATTCGAAAATTCTACCCTAGCCGTGCTATAGCCGTACCGTGCGGTGACCGTACTCAGTTTCCCCGGTCATATGAAAACCGCTCTATTCTAAAAGTTGCACCCCAAATAATCCTAGTTTCTAAAGTGCAGCTATTCAGTGGGAATCATAAAATAGAAAGTCATAAGCGATATACAGATAACGACAGCAAAGGCGATACAAAAAAATCTGTCCAATACCATCGCTGCAAAATGCCAACGTTCTTCATTCCTTGATGATGATAATGACTCGTGCAGTTCGTTTAACTTAACGTTGATGTTACTGAGTTTTTCCTCGGTGATATCTCTCGGTGGCGCCACCCGGTACGTCGACCCGTTTGCTGCAACGCTGCAGTACTTGCACTTAGGATGGAGACTTTTGAGTATGGGACTCTCTGTCCCTACCGTCCTACTTGAGTATCTTGACAGCGGCTTTTTGACCATTTTCATTCGAAATAACTTTGCCAGAATGTTAAAAATCAGAAATTGCAACCAGGCTGGAAGTTCTTGCTCTGGGTCATGATAATGGTACAACTGTAGTGTTAATGACGTTGCAAGCAAACATAATGAGTTCTCGAAAAGAACTGCAACAAAAAATTTGTTAATCACAGGAACTACTTCTGAAGTCTTTGGGATATTTTCTGTGAAGATCAGCATATACACTGTAAGTCCGAGCAAAAGAGTTATCATCATGGCGATTCTCTCCCCAGATCCTGGAGGCAGCGAGAACGAAAGAACTGACAGGGTAGCCAGTAAAATACAAGGAATAATTAGGTTTTGGACATAAAACATTGAACGCCTTTTGATATAAATATGATACGTCACGTCAATATACGGGTATTTGCAGCAACTGTATTTGACGACGTTTCGAGTTTTTGTCATTTTGATCAAATCCCATTCGCCGTTTGGAGAATATTTTGATAAGTCTGCTTCGATACCAAACATCTGAAGAAGCAGGTATTGGCTAGTGAAGGTCCAGGAGCCGAATTTCAGAAAGCAAGTTTGACGATCAAATGGAAAGAAAGTAATGTCAATCTTGCACATGGATTTGATGAGAGTTGGGGCGTACCACTGGATGCTACCATCGCTATTCACGATTATTTTGGTGTCAAATTTGTACATCTCTCCTATTGTGTCTCCATTTATACTGAATAGAAATTAAGAAAAATATTTACTATTATACCATCCTAAAAACACAGATTTTTAAGCACATTTTTATCAATCTTATATCTAAATATCCATGACATGAATCGATTGAAAATGACTTATTCCCACAAAGACAAAAACAAAAACAAAAAACAACAACAACAAACAAACAAAAAACGTGAAATCCCAATTACGCTGAACACGCACCCCTGTAAACTCTCTGCGCGCATGTGACTGGCGCAGTCACCGCAGGCAAGAGCATAAGGGACATGAGGCATGAAAATCGAAATGACGTCTAGGGTGGAAGTGAAATTTCCAATAATTGCAAAAAGACGGCCAGCAGAAGATAGTTCCTCGAATCACTTTGAAAAGCCCTTGCCATGTTATGTTGCGTGCCATCCCACGTCTAATTGTTTTGAGACACGACAAGGACTTTTCAGTTCAAAGTGAAAAGAAAACTGCTTTACTACTTACTTATTGTAAAGTACAATGTCTGGTACCCAAACTAAGCTGGGGTCTACGTGTAAAGAGGACACTCCTCCATACTTCTTGGGGTCCCATCTTAGACGTGGGTTCGTCCAATACTAAAAACGAATGAAAGGTTCTAAGTTCATTGGTAAGGATCGACTTAACACAAATGCAAATAAATCTCATTAATATTCGGGTGTTCCTAAATTGCTCCTAGCCCCAATTTGAAATTTTGATATCGTTTCTTCATGAATGGAAAAGCTGGATGGTTTAATATTCTTAAACCATTTTAAATCGGAAAAAGAAAATGCACGGACAAAATGAGGTGATATCAACCCAAGAATTTAATTTTGTTTCTATTTTGCAACAATTTTGACAAAAACATTCAGCATACTGTGTATTTTAGCAATAAAAGTGTTTTGCAAATGGAAAACTACAAAAAATATTATCCCTCGTGTTTTTGTATATTTAATATTTCCTGGGTTGACGTCATGCACTTCATTTGCATTTCCAGATTTCAAATGCGTAAACCCACGAAAGGAGATGTCTGTATTCAGAAATATTAAATCATCCACTGAGCTTTTCCGTTCATAAGAAGGATCCTGCAAGCACAGTGTGAGTACTACTTAACCAATTAAATTAAAGTTCTCTTCAATGTTTTTTTTTATTGAGAAAAAGAAAGAAAAAAAACTATTAAACCTCTGTTGTTGTGGTGACGGTGGCGGTGGAGTTGGTAGTCGTATATAGCGGTGGTGGTTGTGGTGGTTGGTAGTGGTGGTTGATGGTGGTGGTGGTGGTGGTGGTGGTGGTGGTGGTGGTGAAGGGGTCCTCGCAATGACCCCTTCAATTCTTACCTGACGAACCCATATATAGCTAGACAATATCTGGTTTTTACTATCCTGTTAGAAAGTAAGCACAAATAAATGATTAACAATGTAATTGTCAAACGTTATTGTAGGAGAAAAACACAACTATAACTGCATCACGGTTTCAGGGTCGGAAAGTGATAATTGAGGGATGTGAAAACGAAATAACTTTAATTAGTGCCGAATGAAGGGAGACGTGAATGTAACCAAAAGACAACAATACATGTAAAAGAAGAAGAAAGGCAAACAAACAAGCAAAAAATCAAAGACTGTTGGATCTTTGTAAACTTACCATCTCGACGAGTTGGCTGTACGCAATGTCTAGTGTTACGTTGACAGGTCTGTTTTGATCTTCAACTGGCACAATCTCACGCACAAGATGGGAATCCTTGGTGATATCTCGTAGTAATCGAAGATAGTCATCGTCATCATTCTGCACCGATGCTTGTTCTAAAGTTTTTCCATCAAAAAGAAAATTAGATGACATCTGACTTTGGGGGGGGGGGGGGGGGGGAGATCGATGTTGTCTTAATTTTAAAATAAGTACGATGGTTTTTGATCTTACAGATATGTTTCGTCGTACCTGTATACACGCCATCATCCGAATGTGATTACAATAATGTTGATTTTTAATAGCTTAAATTTTAATAATATTTTTACTGTCACACGTTGGGATGATAAGTAAAGAACAAATTAGATTTCAACCTCAGGTTTGCATGAGTAAGTCGGTATTTAGAAGTAGCCGAGTCGGTGAGTGATTTTCATCGGACTGTGAAACAATTACTAATAGTCAGTGTTTAATAGTGTCTAATAGTTGTATTGCAACAAAAGAAAACAATGGGTTCAGAGTCTACTAGTGTCTATTAGCTTAGTAACTATTTCACAGTCCGATGAAAATCACTCTAGAGTACAAACACTAAAAGCCTGCAACATAAATAGTGCTAAATTATGCTAATTCTATTGTTTTCTATTGTTTAATTAGTGGTGATTAAATAGTGCAGAGTAATGCACGCTTTTAGAGTGCAAATAATAGAGTAACTTAAATCGGACTGTGAAATAGTTACTAGGCTAATACACACTAGTAGATCCCAATTCCATTGTTTCCTTTTGTCGAATTTTGACTGCTATACACTAATAGCTAGTTAGTATTTCACAGTCCGATGAAAATCACTCTATAACCACGAAATAGCACTAACTAATCAGTACTAAATATTGCTATTTAAACAATAGAAAACCAGGATTTCGCGGCATTTAGTTCAATTTAGTTAGCAGGTTATTTCATGGTTATTATTTGCACTCTAGTATTTGTACTCTACTAAGGATTTAGCAGGATAAATCTAAATTAAAAAGAAGTGCCTTACAAACCATTTATTATTCTGTAAACTTAATTTTCGATAGGGACTGGCTTATGACATTGACGATGTTGTCAGTTGGTCCGAAAAGACAAACCTGATGTGCATGGTGTTCCACAAGGTGATACAACAAATGTACTCTTTTGATTTTTGTGTACGTGACACTAGTTGAAATAGCAACATGATATTGCAAACGGAGGGGTTTTTGCATATAACAGCTTTTGATAACCTAAAAGATAAGTACTATCCCTTGCTGACAGTAGTAATTAATCAATCGTACGTAGGCGTGGTGCACGTATGAGGTGATCAGTCATTTCGTGATAACCTTGAACGTTTACGTGCCGTAAATGTTGCGTGTGCGGTAAGCGCCGTGGTTTTCCACAATAACGAAAAACGTCTTTATATGACATAGACAGGATATATAAATTGCAAGAAAAGTTTATGCGCAGTTATTAAAAGTCATTTTTTACGTGATAAGTACTCGACAAGTTTAATGATTTTATTGATCTTGTCTGTTTCAACTAACAATACCGATATACTTAATACTACTTTTAGCCGCATAACAACTCTGTCAAGTGGTTAATTCATGTGGGTTTAGTATTGGTTTTCTATGTGGGAGAGTTTAAATGTACACCTGTAACAATATATATCTCAATGTTGTTCCTTTGGAAAGAATATTAGCTATATTAGCCACTTGCCAAATATGGTATTCTATTACCAAATAAGGAATTTCGTCACTATATAAGCAATATTGCTAAAGTTGTAGCTTACTTATTTTATTTTATTTTTTATTTTTATTTTATCAACTTCGCCATGAAATTGCTTACAAATAAGTATACGGCAGGGCGTCCGCAATTATAGCAATTATAGATAAGAAGTCACGATTTCTTCATTCCATTATAACTTTTCACGAGATGTTCGTGTTTCATACCATTGAGATAAAACCCCACAGCGGATGTGAATGTCATTCAACTCTTTGGTTAAGAGCATAAATCGATAATAGTCATGCTGCGTGGGGACTTTAATTTAAGGTCTCTTAAAGGTTCGCGGTGTCACCTCGAAAAAAAGCTCGCATTTCGTCCGAAATCACGGTACAATAACACATTATATATAGTTTGAAAACTGTCATAACGTATAAGATGATGATATGTTTTAATTTGCTTTAAAAGGACATCGATAATGAGATTTTAAAACAAAACCATAAGACTTTAAGCAATCTATTATCTTCAATAACATTTTTCACTGTTCCATTCTTAGATAAATGCCCAGCAAAACGGTGCCATTGTTTGAAAACATATTAAACATGAATCAGAATTTGTGCAATTCAAAAAATTAGTCGAATTGAAAGTCGTTGCTTCTCGGCTGAGTCAATTAACATTCAACAAAACTATACCTGATTTTGTAATGTATTTCAGTAGTCAGATATTTACACTGCAGTACCCTTAGTTTCAATTCAAAAAGATCCTTAAAATAACAAGTAGTGGAATGCTTATGGCGTCCCTCTAAACCATATACCATGTCTGTATAATCTTTATAATTTCTTAATAGCATTATGAATAGAAACTACTACACAGTTCACTACAGCTTAGCGCTCGTTTTGTTAAAGCTAGTTGATTCTCTTCCGGAACATGCAGGTTGTTCAAGGACCTAATAGCTCCGGGCTAAAAATCGATTATGTATGTATGAGGATGTATCATGTATGTATGCGTGTATGTATGAAATACAAAGGTCATGATAACTAAGGGAAATTGAAAATGAGGAAGACATATAGATCTAGAAAGGGAGGGGTAAGGATTGGTTTTCTACGGGATTATGAGCTTTGTAAATTCGATTTTAATTGAGCTAAAAAAGCAAGTATAGATAGAATTCGACGGCATGGAGGCTTGCCTGGATAATACCTGTCAAATCTTCTTTTAATTTAAAAAAACTCTTCATTCTTGAGAAAAAAATTGGGGTCACGAAATAGGCTTAGTGAGATGTATGTGATAACCTTAAGTACTAACTGATTAATTGAGTTCCAAACAAGCTCAAGCGATTTATATCATAACAAAACACATTCGTCACAAATTTCTAGAATAATCGATACTTAAAAACGTTTCTGACTGTGTTATTTGTTTTGGCAATTAAAACATATTTTCTACCAGAAGAGGTTACTTGGCGATGTCTCACGCGAGAAAACATGTCGATCATAGATTACGCAAGATAACAAGTACAAAGCTGCAAAAGTCGGTCGAACAGCAATATGATTAAAAAGAAAATTCAGTATTAAATATGTAAGTTGAATTTCACTTTCAAATTGCTTACATACAAGTACTCGATGAAGCTATTGACTTGGAAAGACCCCAAAAAGTTACTGAAACCAAATCGAAAGATAGTTTTCATATAAATATTATTTTATATTTTTCACTCCTATCAATACTTTTTTCGATGATACCATATACAGAATTGTTGACTGACATTAAAAAAGTTTAAATTTCGGTTTTACATTGATGCGTTTTTGTTATTATTCCTCTTAAACTCAAGCTCTTAGTTTTTATTTTGAAAGGCTTGTAGTAAACTCCCTCTATTTTTTCCATCTAAATTAAATAAAAAGCCAATCACTCTGTCGACCGTATAGTTACTCAGTTACGTATAAATTACCTTCGTCCTTTTTCGACGTTGCTGTGTGGAACAAAAGAAAAACAAATGCAATGGAAACGGCTGTTCTTCTTGGTGCCATCCTCCGCTTTCACGTTTTACCCCAGCAGCTAAGCTGGTTATGTTTGTATCTAGACCATAAAGTCCTAAATATACTCAGACAGTTGCGAGAGACAAGCTAGCACCTCTGTATGATTCTCTTGGATCACAGAGGGGAAAATTTAAGTGCTGTTTTAATTTGTTTCTTTGATCGACAGATCTAAGTGCCTCAGGGACATATTTACATAAACTTATTTCATCGATTGATTTTTAACATTTCCAAGGTTGGGTCACTACTTGAGGTCATACAGAGGCGAACTCTTCGTCTGGAACTAAAATTCCACTAGTCTTATAGTATATTTTTTGCAAGTTCATGCAAACAACAGATGTTTTCTGGAGCTCATTGCAATTGATTGATGATGGCCGAGAAGGACTAGCAATTAGCACTTCTCAACTACTTTTAAACTATGAACTCGACTAACTCCTTCCATTTTACCTCAGTTTTAAGCAACATCTCACAGACGATAATTTTCGCAGTAAGATGACAACTTTATCTCCGAATTGTCTCAGTAGAAGGACCTTCTTATGTAGAGAATCTTATCATGAAATACCGTCCTGAAGGTCAACACCCATCATTAACACAGGTGAAACTATTCCCACCGCTGCCAATCATAAACAAGCCACAAACGAAAAATCAAACCTAAGCTCCCTTCTCGATGTAGTAGTAGTTCTTGAGCGAACATTTGGAAACAAAAATGTTTTTACTTTCTCTGCAAACTAGCTCATTAATATGAATAATGCAAGAAGGCTGTGCTTGCATGTTGTCCACAGTAATGTTTGCTTTTTACTTAATGACAATTTTTTTGCAGAAAAAAATGAGTGACTCATTTGATTTGCAGTTTGTGGTGGGAAACTTATGGAGAAAATAAAGGGCTAAACACTGCCTCATCTCTTCAAAACCCGCATGATAACCATATTATAACAATGATAATTCACAAATTACTGATTTTTTTTACATTTTTAAGAAAAAAGTTGATGTGTTCATTACCTAACAAGCAGAGGGCAAAACCTCTGCTTGCAGGATGCACAGGAAGAAAAATGTCAATTCCCAACCTGAGGTTTCCCTGGGTCTGATCTAAACTGGGAATCTGTTCTATTCTACTTGGGAAATGATACCCAAACTTATAAAAATAGAACAGATTCCCAGAGATTCCCTGGTTAGACCCTGGGAAGCCCCGTATTTTGAAACAAGCTGGGAATTGACATTTTTTTCCTGTGATACAAAAATGGATCGACTGTAGGACCTTTCACGAAGAGTAAAGTGTTGAAAAACATCCATCAAGCCAGTAACTATTCCGAAAATTGGAATCACGTAATAAAATATATCACGCAAGATAATAGCAAAAGTTCAGACGTAATTTGCAAAATCCCAACTCTTCAGTGACGTAAAAAAATCACATGACTGGCGCTTACGAACTATGAGTGCACAAACGCCGCGGAGAAAAATTAGCTTACTTCTGACGCACGTTTACGAGAGGTTTATAGAGAGCTTAAATCGGGAAGTTCCGGTTTAAAAGGGAAGGGAACGTCAGCAGCGGAGCCAGCCTGATGGCTGCCAATTTGTATATTTGGTAATCACATGATTTTGAGTGCAATTTGGAGTAAATGAGGCGATTAATTTTTTCAGTGTTTAACAAAATTGCAAGACCCGAGGGCGAGTGCAATTTGTAGTCATTGAAAAATTAACGAGCGGTCATTTATATATTTCAAATTGCACGATGAAATTATGTGATTATTTATTAGTAATATACATGCAAGAGTTTCCGTCCCCCCACTTTTGAAAGTTTTCACATATTTACATGTGGATCAGAGCGAAGTCATGTAAACAAATATCAGAAATTTTCCAGAAAATTCTAATGGAATTCTGTTCTTTCAGAGAATTGATTTTTTTTAATCTTAACAGAGAATATTGTTTATTCACATCAAAATTAAATTAACACATTGAGTCCATCCATTGGATAGCATGGGTGGCGTAGTGAAATTGAATTTGATTGGCTGGTTGCAAAAAAAAAAAAAAAAAAAAAAATTGGGATACTCTCACCCAATGCAAAAAAATTTGTATGTATACATCACAAGCGAGTCGCCGATTTCGATTCACGCCATTCAAACTGACGGGAACTTGTTCCAACTTTCGTTCGACGACCTCAATTGCCAGACATGGATCTTTGACAAACCGTGGGATGTTTCTGTGCTTTTTATTTCTATATATATGGATTCTCAAGAAAGCCTTTCAGTTGACCAGCACTTCACAGTTAAACGTGCAACATCGAGCAGGTGAAGAGCCTATAGACTAACTTTTCAAGGAAAAAGAGTCGAACACTGCTTTCTATATAACGTGTAACGTTTTTTACTGAGTTTTGTCTTCTACGGAAATTGCACTAAATGGAAAGCTGTTGAGACTTCAATGGTGATTCGCAGAATAGGCTCATCGAAACTGTAAGTTTGTAATAATTTTTGATCGAATAAATAATATTCTATTTGTTTTAAGTGATCCTCTGATCAAGTGGTAGGGGTGATCGGCGGTCGGTTTTGAAACTGAACGATCCCTAAAAGAGCTTTTGAATCTATTATGATCACACTTGAATTAAGTTGAAGTTCTTTTCACTTCAGGTTCGATTCTAAATACATATACATGAAGAAAAAAGAGTAGATATATAATTATGAGAATACAGAAAAGGTTAATGCCGGAAGTACGAACATACTGATGACTGACGTTTATCAAAACAGAAGATTAAATTTACTAAGCTGGGAAAAAGCGATTAATCTGATATCGTTTAACCACTGACTGAACAAAATCTTTCTTTTGTAAATTCTATCGTGTTTATCCAATAAATTGACCCTGAAAGGTACGGACTCGTGCTACGCAACTGACATTTGAATTGGAACCCCTAAAAGGTCCATGCAGAGAATATTTTCTTAAAGGATCTAAAAGGATTCCTAAAAGGACCGCCGATCGACCTCTACCACTTGGTCAAGGGTGGCGCGATGGAAATTAGTATACGCATGTTTAATAAGTAATCATACGGTTTTCTCGTTCAATTTGGAATTAACTGTGTTTTTCAAAGAGCTCACACAGCGCTCGCCCTACGGGCTCGTGCTATTTTGAACTTTTTTGGAAAAATACTTGTGTAAATTAATTCCAAATTGAACTGGAAACTACATTATTACTTATACAAACATTTGAGTTGAGACAGTAACAATAATTTTTGGAGCTATTTGTACGATTCTCACTGTACTGTTGAGTTCTGGCATAATGTTTTTAGAAAAGAAAAGCAAAAATTCTGCGATGTGTGCCCCCCTTTTTCGAATCCTAGTGAAATCGTATTTTGATGAACCTCCCCTCCCCCTCCCCCTTTCGGGTAATGTGCAATGTCCCTGAAATTGATAGATGTATGAAAATAGGTTTTCTCCCAATTACCGCCGTTTTCGATGAAACGCAACTACCTAGACATCAACATTGTAGATTGCACTTTGCATTAGACGTACGTCAATATTCTTTACTTCTGAATAAATGCACATTTTACGAGATACATCGATTGCTATCAAATTGCAAAAATTTAAAAGATGCTTTTCTTGAATTTTGGAAGTTAGGAAAGGTATATTTCAGTGGGTTTTGAGTCTTTCGAGAACGATTGATGGCCGTGTAATGCAAAGTGCATGCAGACTACAATGTTAATGCGGTCTAGGTAGTCGCGTTTCATCGAAAACGGCGGTAACGTAAATTATATTCATAAACAAACCGATAGCTTCACCTTCTTAAATCAGAAAACTCAAGTCGGCTGAGATCAGAGCTCTACAGCATTTCATTGGCGTTCGCTTTAGACTCCAGTAATGGGGCAATGTATAAGTGACAAAAAAGCTGAAAGAAGGAGAGGATGAATTTGGCCGTTCATTCGTCCGCTAATAAGATGGGTTTCCTGTGGAATCCCATACACTAAATATAATGTATCTCTCTACTTTTGATCTTTGTTAATCAGCCGAACGGCTCTGTTTGTGCTGTCGGTCATCATCTCACCAGTCAGAACCCTAAGACCATAAACAAAGCGAGTGAGCGTTTGACCGTCACTGTCCAGTTTTGTGAAACAATTTTAAAATCTTTCAGATCTACTGAAAAAAAGGCTAGCATAAAAGCCGGGGTACTAGCAGTGAAATTTAATCAATTAAATGATTAATTTAATTTAATTTAATTGTATAGGAAATTACATCGTTACGTTCGAGACGAATTAATGCAAAATACCGCACGTTTTTCATGAAAGTGGCATGGTTTAGTACCACGAGTGTCACGAGTGGAATTCTGCCTCTTTCATCAAATACACGCGGTATTTTTCATTAATTCTTCGATAATAAGGTGGAATTTCCTATTAATAATACATCTGCAAAAATGTGAGTTTTTAATCGTAAAATAATCCGGCGGACAACAGGTTTTTTAATTGTGCATGTGCAATTAATTAATTGCACAGTATTAAGAAACAATTAGCAGCTCGACAGCCAATCAGAAACGAGCATTTTTTGTAGGTGCGTTACTAAATTTACTAATTGAACGAGAAAACCATATGATTACTTATTATTAATAAGCATATTAATAACTTCCGTCGCGCCACCTCCAAGAGCCTGGGGGGATCGGCGATTGGTCCTTTTAGGAATCCTTTTAGAAAATGTTTTCTACGCGTACCTTTTAGAGATTCCGATTCAAATGTCAGCACGACTCGACCCATACCTTTAAGGGTCAATTTATTGGATAGACATGATAGAACAAAACAGAGCGATTTTTGTCCAGGCTCTGATTAAACAATTACAGAACAATTAGTGTTTTAATTAATTCCAAATTGAACGAGAAAACCGTATGATTACTTATTAAACATACATATACTAATTTCCGTCGCGCCACCCTTGACCAAGTGGTAGAGGTGATTGGCGGTCCTTTTAGGAACCCTTTAGATCCGTTAAGAAAGTATTTTCTGAGCGCGTCTCTTAAGGATTCCGATTCAAATTTCAGTTACGTAGCACGACTAAAATTAGAGTCAATTTATTAGACAAACTTACAGTTCGATGAGTCCATTCCGCGACGGAGTCACCCATTTAATTAGTATTGCGATTTCCGCAGAAAACAAATTCAGCAAAAAAACCCGGGCATTTTCTTTTTTTCTGCTGCTCACATGATGATTTGAAAACTGTTAATAATTCCCAGGTTTTCAAATGCCAGCTAAGATATTTTAGAAGTTAAACAGAATCTGTTCATTATATATTGTGAATTTTTGGGGGGAATATATATAATTGCATAATAATACAGAAATTTGTTTTGCATATGATATTTTGTTATATATAAGATTAAATGTGCATATTATGCAAATGTCATACACCCCAATATATTTAGAAGGAATATAATCTAAGATTAACAGTATAAATCAATGATTTTAAAATGCCACAAATAACTGGTATATATCGCTAAATATGAATCATGCTGGCTGATTATGTACATTTGTTGGCAGGGTTTGGTTGAAGAAATGAATTTTTTTTATTAAGCTTTGGTCGTAGCTTTTTGTCATAGAAAGAAATTGAAAGAAAAATGTTTGCTGAATGGATCATGTAAAAGTCAAAAAGAAGAAAAATACCAGAATCAATGGTAGGAAACTGAATAAATACGATCGAAGTGAAGAATTTTTCACATTTTGCTACTAATGACTGACTACAAAAAGTTAATGTTCGAGCGATTGACCGCAAGTTCTGTAATACCACAAGGTTTCGAAGTAGTATGCACATTCGTTGAAGTGTGTTAATGATTACGTTTACGGTACCCTAAAGACTTTTAATAGGCATAGAGGATCGATCACAAAAATACTTGACAGTTTAGTGAAAATCGGACAAAAATCGTACAACACATCAAATTAAAGGCGCACTATGAGCGCATGTGGTTACTCTATTTAGAAACATAAGTAGATATGAGGCGTTTATGAACCAGTATATTAGTACCCAAGAGTCTGTAAATTCACTGCAACATAAAGAACGAAAAATAAATTTATGTTACATAGGCATTGCAAAAGATATTCCTCTTAAACCTGGGATAGCCCATTAAAATTAAAAATGCAAATATATTCATAAATCAAGATAACTGTACAAACTTTTAACATTTTATTGATAACATGAACAGCTGTGATAAAACAATATTAAAACTGTAACAGTTTACAAAGTATAAATGCTTGGTTCTATCCTCTTAATAAGAGGCTCAATATACCCACAATGGGGTTTATTCAATTTGTATTTCTTTTGTTTTTGGCTGCTTGGCAACTTCATTGGAACGAATCGATGGCTGTTGATTCATGCCGAAATACCGCCATAAAGATCGGTCTAAAACTTGAAAAACACTTAAAAAAAAGCTTCATTATCCCTATTAATCATTTGTATACAATGAAAGCTGTGATAGATAAACTTTCATAAATACAATAAAAAACAAGCAAATCGTACTTACCACTCAAGATACTCTTCAAGGTCGAGCGGCCGATGAGCGGAGATGAGCGGAGAACCATGAGGCATTTTCGTGTATGTATCGTAAAGAAATCGGAAGACCGATTTGAGTACTTCGTGAGACTTCGTGCTTTCGACAGTTCGTTGACAGTTACGGTTACGGACTTATTCTACACGATAACATAGTGGTTCTCTCTTCGAGAGTAACCACAAAAATCTGTAACTACCGTATTTACTCGAATAAGCACCTCCCCCGAATAAGCGCCCCATTTGGACAAAAAAAAAAAAATTAATAAGCGCCTCCCTGAATAAGCGCCTCGCACCTCGTTATAGTATACTAATACCAGTACTGTTGTAGTAGTATAACATTGATATTAAGAGGAAAGCATACTTTGACAGTTGTGTACGCGTTTCCTCCCGCTGAATAAGCGCCTCCCTCAAATAAACGCCTCCCCCGAATAAGCGCCCCGTTTTTAGACGTGAAAAATTTAATAAGCGCCGGGGCGCTTATTCGAGTAAATACGGTATCTCTCATTAATACACAACTTGACAAACACCCTCGCTTTGAATAATAAAGATACCGACCAGGAAACTATGAGTCTAGTTCTTGATATTCTCTATATTGAGTACTATCTAAAATATCCATGTATTTGTAGCGTGTTTTACAGACTCAGCACTCGTGTCCTCAACTA